>VTPC01007572.1:0-15843 GCA_011009095.1 Ignelater luminosus
TCAAATAATAGGGGGGAAAAACAAAATGGTGCTGTGTTGTTTCTTATTAACATTTAAAACACAGCTTTACATTCTAAGAAATGATGACCAGAAGCGCCATAGGCGAGAAGACTATTAATATTTATGTTTTTTTCATTTATTTCTAGCTCCATTCAAACAATCGTGTGCCATCTAAAAGACGATACAAGTTCTTTGTCGAGAAGAAAATAAAACCACTCGAATTCATCGTATCGAATCCGAATAGTTTAATTCTTTGATAAGATGAACTGCACTATTTCAATATCTTACCCACATAAACTACAGTCAAATTCACTCACGAACAAATAGTTTCATATTCTGAAGATGATTTCTCATAGAAAGATGACCTATAGGTAGGTAACTACTGCGGTTCTTAAGTGAGTTCTGCTCAGTATATACGGAGCTCCTCAGCTCATTTCTTTAACGGTCTATCTATGAATAGCTCCCCGTGACCTTTCTGGTATAATCAGTTCAGATCTGATTATACCATCTGATCTTAACATAGAGTGTTTAATACTATTAAGCGTTTTTAGATTAGATGGATTTATTAACAAATCTTTAATGAACGAGAAGGTTCGGTACTTTCAAAAAGAAAGCACTATCGATACGTTCTGATAGTTGACACCAAAGTTCGTAATCTTCATGATCCTGGGTCAGTCACAATTTTTTAGATTAATAGAATAAATCCATGAAACGACAGTTAACAATGTTTATCACCAAAGCATTTGCACAATTTTATTAAAATCGGACAGACAGCCATCTACAAGCCTCACGAAACCACTTCCACGGAGGCTTCCATAAACAAACTAAAATAATTTGCAATGCAAAAATATGATCACAAACACCCAAATACACCAAGGAAAAGCTTACTCTCCTAAGCCCAGGAACCTTCTTACTACCGCACATCTGGAACACGCCGCTCCTGTTCCAACCGAACCACGCCTTGCCGGGAACTTTTCATGCCAAATTTCCAGCTGACGCTAGCTCTAGACGAAACGCAGCTATATATTTAAAGGAAGAAGCAAAGCCAGTTTTACACAAGAACCCTCAATATGCGATGGAACATCTAAACATGAATTATTATAGCATTGTAAAACGGATTTGGCTTCAGACACATTTTGCCTGTTAGATCCTGCGCCGCGCCAAAGCGGCAACAAAATCTTCTGGAAAATTCACGCAGCGACAAAGCGATAGGCGGCCCCTTAAAAGAAGCCGTACATGTAATAAAATAAACACCGCACAGACGGAATTTTGAGAAGCGCACGTATTAAATGTAAAAATAAAATACAGACAGAATTAGAGAAAATGCTTACGATAAAAGGGTTTTAAATAGTAATAAAATTTAAGAAAATACATGCGATAAAAAGAAATTAGTAATCAAGCTTGGATATTTCCGCAGTTTGATGAGGAATATCATAAAATTTTTAAAATAACATTACACATATTCAAACTACGTTTAGTAATGGACGTCCATTAAATGTCCAAAGTTATAACAAATGGGACGTCCGTCACTCAAAAATTAAACATCCATTGGACGTCCGTTTCTTTTGCTCAGTTTAGCCACAAACTTCATAAATTCCATTATCAAATGTTTCTTTTTCTTCTATAGTATCCTCCTCGAGGGATTTAAAAACTATTTTTTTTTCTATTTTCAGATTCTTTCCTGTACCACCTCAAAGTTCGTAAGTTACTTTTTTTGAAAATCTATATCACAGAAGTCATTTACAGTAACAGATTCTTTCACATTTTGAAGTTTACTATAAAATCCAGCAATTAGCTGAAGGCTGTTGTTTTCATTTAGATTCTCCATTGTATTACTGATTATAGTTATATCATAGTTAAATGCATGGCAAGTGTAGCAAACAATAAGAAGATGCTCATAAGCATTTACAGACCTGTAAACTTTGTGACAATTTTTTGTTTCCACAGGCTTATACTACCATTTTTATTTTCATCACGGTCGATGCTCGGGATTCTATGAAATCAAACCTGCTATAGAAATTTTAACAACAATAGGAATGGGAGAGTAAAAAAAGAAATTAGCAATAATGCAAGTAATCACTTATTGAATACTGATAGTTGTTGCTAGCATTCACAAAATTATTTGAAACGATAATTAAACTAATCTAAAGTTAAACAAACTGCAACAAATTATATTTCTTATAAACAAATACAATTTAAAGTTAATCAATTAAAAAACCATTAATAGTATTAAATAGAAAACTGAAACCTATATGATATTATAGTCTCTTCCATTGATATCCGTAAGTAAAATCAAAGAACTAAAAACAACTGAGGATATTTTTCTTTCGTTTCATAAATAAATAAAAACGAAGGAAACATGCTTGACTCACTCAAAAAGAAAACCCCAAACATCCCTCTTCTCGCATAATACATACACGTCATGCGTTACATTATTTTTTATCCGGGCGTATCTTCCCTTGTCCAAAATTCACGCCAGTTGTCACCCCGTCAAAAGGGGTCCATGTATGTACGAGCGAGCACGTGCGCAGTTTTAGGACGGACGGTGTTACCATTTTACAGCGTTTACTTTTGAACACCGACAGTCTGATTCGCGCCAAAGAAGTGTGAGGTGCTGCCGGTTTCTCTTATAAATTAGCGTTTTTAAATCGTGTTACGTCTTATTAGTAGAAGAAAAAGCAGTGCAAAATTTCTTTAATTGCTTAGTGTAATTAAAATAGTTTGTGTGGCTGATAAGATGTAAAATTAATAGTGGAACTGTGAGTTTTTTCTGGTTTCTGTTCTTTTTTTCCTTTGAATATAAAATTGGGTTACGTATCGCGAATAAAATGGTAAATATTATTTATTGCTGCTGAATATTTCTCAATATTCTTGTTTTTTTTTATTGTTGATGATGCATTGTGTGTTTCTGTCAGTATATCATAGATGTGTTACGTTATATATGGAAAGTTAATCGATTTTTTATCACTGAAGTCGATTACAAGAAAAGTCAAATTGGATATTATACGGGGAATGCTCAATTATTTTCATTATATGAAGTCAAATTAGCAAAGATAAATGTAAAAGCAAGAGAATTTAACATCGTTAGTGGATTTATTTTATTACTTGTAGTAAATAGGACAAATAGTAATAAACATGAAAGTTACACCTATAATTTTAACTTTATCACGTGTGTTATAGTTAATGATGTTTTTAAAAGAATTTATTGTCTGTAATTCTTAAAATTGCAATAGGAATCATCATGTTGAGGTTCCATGTAAATTATCTTTTGTAGATTAATAAATTCTTCCATTAATTTATTATCGAATCGCCTACATTTGACGCATGAGAAAATGCATTGGCGTTTATTGTCATCCAAATCAAAATCACCGTCTTATTATGTTCAACCTAAAGTTTGCTATTCTATTAGTCATGAAGTAAAGCTATAAAAGCGTTACGTGTTGTATACTACTGTTTATATTTTAGCAGTTGTAAGTTTTTATACAGTTTTTGTGTTCTATTTTAATTCATGATTTATTTAAAAGTATTTTTTTCATCCCACTATTCCCTTTTTTATAAACTAGCCTTGGATGTATGAATTCACCATAAATACGTGCAAATAAATATTTAATAAGAAATCTCTTAACATTAATGAAGGTCTAGTTCAAGAGCAGAATTTATTAGCGTTCCCTGAATATTCTCAAATGTAGATGAATGTGGAATTTAGAAATGTCGCCAAAGAGCAAAGTTTATGGGTTAACCAGGACATAATAATTAATTGGTAAATGGGAAGATGTAAATCAAACTACCCCCATTAACTAGGTCTACCAAATTTGTTCCTATTCAAGGATTTATTACTTGTAAGTTTGTTCCAAGTCTTGTAGAGGGCGTCCCGCTTTTTTATGAAAAGAACATTGCTTGCCTTTAAACTACAATCATCCTTCAGAAAGGCATGTTTGGATATGCATAGATTTACAAATAGTCACGAAATTGATTTCATATAATATTGATGATATTTTGTATGAAACGTGATATATAAAGCTGAAATTGTAACGTTCTTCTTAAACTTCGTGTTTAATTACCTCAAATGTACATAAATACTGTTTACAAATGATTCCTGCAAACACTGGAGGTGAAACAGAAATTTATGTAAACACTCTTTGCACTATTATTCTTTTTCACTTCACAACTAAGTTTCAACACATTAAATAATCCTTGTTAATTTGATTTTTCCAAATCGGATAAGTTAGAGTATTACAGCCACTTACAAAGGAAGAGAAAGAAGTTGGTAGTATTCGGCGTTTTGCTAATAATAATTTAGCTACAAACTTGGAACTGTTGACTAATTCCCCAATTGAAGTGATAATTCTAATGATGAGATGAAATTACTTTTAAATGACATCATAACCTTCCTTTGTACTTATATGCATTTTAGCACTACAAAGGCTGAAACCCGCCTACTTTCTGATGAGAACGAACAATACTATTTCAGAATTACAGCAAGGTTGCCTGTCTGTAAATCTTTAATAAAACTTTTCGCATTGGAAAACAGAAAGGGATATACCCTATAATCTGTAGGTTTTTTGAGAAATAATATTTATCTTCACTCGAGTCTAGTACAGTTTTATTTTTTATTCAGTCAATTTATTTTTCCATTAGAATTACAAAAAGACTCCGATTAAAAATTAAATCTTCAAAGAAACAAAATTCATGGTTTGATGAAACCGGGGGCGTAAGTAACGTTAGCAATTTTTTCCAGTGATTTAACATAACATGACTGACTTAACGTGTGTGTATCTATCTACATCGGGATGGTATTGATCTCTGTGGGATACGAAGTAAATCCGATTATTCATGATGACAGAGTTATGAAATTCGTTTCAGAGAACTCAACTTTCAAACTATAATCTGTATATTTTCGACATAAATGATAAATGAAAAGACAGTGATAAACAAACAAAAGCAAATTTGTACAGCCCACGCACTTGCCTTCTAAACTTTTTTTGTTTCATTTCATCGTTTATTAATCTCTGTTAGAGCAAATTATTGCTAATATGAGACGCCTACGTATGTGGATCAGGTTAATATAATCCCGTTTGATAGACCGAAACTCAAGGCAAAATTACAGGTGAACGGAAATGGCAAATTTTATCTTTTACAAAACGGACATTTAGTGTATTTTAGCTTCAATTAATGTGGTACGTAAAAAGTAACAGCAAAATTGTGTAGTTAAAGGTGCAGCAAATTTAGGAAAAAATCAGGACACCAATAAAAAGCAAGAATTTAAATACTCGTAATTGTCCTGTGGTAAAACGAAATGAATGTAAGTTTCACAACCAAGATGACTCAAATCATTATTATTATTATGTGAATAATATAAGGAAAAGAAACATTGAATTAGCTGACCTTTTTAAATCCCGAATTAGTGACTAATCAATCATAATTAATTCGCTAATTTTTATGTATTTTATGTTTAAAGATGTCATATAAATCTGTAGTATGCGATTTTAATTAATTTAAACTATCCTACGGATTACACACATTGACTACCGAACCTACGTAAAAAAAAGAATAAATTCCTCCCATTTTTAAACGTCCCAAACACAGAAACGTTAACAATGAGTGATGCAACACAGTAACAGTAATTATACTTGGTAAATTACGTAGATGTCCAAGGTCTACTGTTTATAAAAAAAACATTTGAATGTAAAAAAAAGGATCTATTTTACATTTATAAACAACATTAGCGTGAGTACCCGCTTTTCCCTTAAGGTAACATAACGCTTTATTTAATTACATGTTGGATAAAACTTAAAAACGATTTTTAAAGAATAAATTAATTTGTTTCTGGTTGCTCCGTTTAATTAAATTTTACAAAAAAGCATCATTTTACAGTTTAATTAGAAATCTCTGTATTTTAACAAGGAGGTGATACCTGCTTTTAACTTTTTATCTTTTCTGATTTTACTCAGGGATCAAAGAGGGTTAATTACGAAAGAAATTACAGATAGGTTGAATGAAAAAAAATCACTCGTCTGTGAAATTTTCAATTTTCGTTAAAGGAAATGGTAAAAGTAAATTAAATTTCTATCCGCCGGCCTTTCCACTCATTTCCAGCTAAAATCTTCCGCAGTCATAAAACTGCTGGTAAAAGCAAAACAATAGCGATATTTTCTTGTTATGCTTTTAGAATGGGTTACTTAAAGAAATAAAAGGATTCGGAGGTAATCTTCCTTAAAATTACGTGAGAATTTGATAATTTATCTCCCTTTGCTTGCGTTTTATTTTAATTGAAAAATGCTACTTAACAGAATTTAAAAAGAGTCAATAAGAAATGTGCTTCTTTCTTTATTGTTTTAAGCATGGTACATTATAATAATAAAGCAAACCTACCCGAATATTATCAAAGACGTGATTGAATTTGAGTTTTTAGAAAAAGTAACACTAAGTACAGCAAAATGCAATGACCTTAGCATCTGAATTTCAAAACGGTATACAAAAAAAAGGGAAACAAATAAGCAAGAAAGATAAAAACCTAGTGGATATTATTGTATCAATTTAAGACAACTTTCTTGGCTCCAGCGTTGAGAATGCACATTCCTAACATCTATTGTAAAGTAGCATAGTATTGAGTACGACTTCATGTAACTTCAACAACCAAATCAAAAACTTCATCTGTTATTTGTCATCAGGAATAGAAATATGTACGTTTTAAAGATTGATTGAAATTAGTGAGGAAAAGTCAAATAATTGCTTGAAATTCTTCAATGAAGACTAACTATGAAAATAAATAATCAAAATCAAAAAGTTTTTAGATACAGAGTGTAAAAGTCTGATTTAAAATTTCTTGTTTTCTCAATATTTCAAAAACAAAATCAAAATGCAATTTCCTACGTGCCTGTTACCCTAAGATGTCTACTATCTTATATAGTTTTGTGTTTGTTATCTCCAACAGACGCGGAAAATTGGGGATGAGCTAGCACTCAGCGCTAAAAAAAGATTGTTACGCCTCAAGAAATTTCTGCTCTTATCAGAATCAGCAATTAATTTGAAACTAAAAGTTACTCTTGCAATTTTTGCTTAGAATGCGTCGTTTTCTAGTAAAATCAGATGTTTCAAAACCTCTCAAATTCAACTACTTACGGTAAGGTCATACGTTATCTGCAGAACAGGATGCAATCATTTGCATTGCATTCCTTGTAAAAATCAACCCTATTTTTCCAAATAGCTTTTCTGCACATAGTGCACCGTTTCCAGAATACAGACTGTCAGACATTCTTGTTTCTGTAGTTAAACTTTGACAACCTGTATCTCGTAGTTCAGGAAAGACAGTTATATGACAAGAATTAGTTTTTATCGAGAAATGTACCTGTCAAATATTTACATTTATTTTCAACACACTCTGTATAATATAGACACATCAATTACACTACAGCCCTTTACGTTTACTTCCACTCTTCTGCTTTTCTTTCTTTACTATTTTGTCTTCTTCTCGATACTTCTTGCCTTCCTACTTTAACTGTTCTAATGCTAATATTCTTTCTGCACCATTCTCTTTTTATTTTACTTTTTTCTCTCTTGCTATTTTATCATCCTCGCTCTTTTCTCTTGTTTCTCCTTCTGCCTTTTACTACTCTTTTTGAGTCTCCTTTGACTCTCTTAATCTTTTCGCTTCATTTTTTTCCTCCCGCTACTTACTTTCCCCATTTCTCTGTTTTCTATGTACTTTTTTATTTTTATTTCCGAATTCTATTATATTTTTTCTTTTATTGCCTCTAGGTTTTTTCTTTTATTACCTCTAGATTTCTTCCTTTTATTACCTCGAGGATTTCTCATTTTATTTTTCTCTTCTTTCTTGTAATTTATTTATCACCTTTTCAATATATCACTTACATCTTAACATTCTTTTGATGTTTTTATTTGATTGATTTGATTGATGATTTTATTTATTTTATTAATTGAGCAAAGTAATATTCAAACAATATTCTTTTTTTTAATGAACGTACAATTTTGGCTTAATCGCTATCGTTGTTGGTGAAGTCATCCAAAGTCTCAGATTAAGAATCGGTTGTGTTCGGTTTTGGAAGTATTTGTGCTGAGTACAGTAACTTCTAAAACGTCTGAAGAAAATGAGGTGCTTTGTTTTCACCTTAAGATTGTAATCTGCCACACGAAACTATTACGAAAGAATTTAAAAACTACAAGGATCGCAGATATTTGCACCTAATTTTCTTTTTGTTTTCTTTGCAATACTTCAAGAATACTTATGTATAAATCAGACTCGATAACTACCCGTAACTTTTTGTGCATCATTTGTATTTTTATAAATTATCGTAGAACTTTGCAATATGTTATTATGCCATAACTACTTTAAGTGGTAGTATCCATGAGAAAGTTTTCAAATATTCTTTACACAGTCACAAAAATATTACCTTAAAATATTTCTATCCAAATGCAACCTTGCTCGAGCACTAACTACAACACAGATATGTTCACTTTACTTATTAGACACTTAAGACAATTACAAAAACAACTGTAACAGTATATTCATCCTTAGATAAACCAGATCTTTCTCTATCTAAATATACCGACGTGTAATAGTTAATTTCTAAAAGCTTTGGAATTTAGCATTTTGACCAAATTTTATGAAATTTGAATCACAATGCAGTGGTATGTTACGATCAAGTTAAGATCAGTGTCAATTTCCTATAACGATGTGATCTAATCATACCACGGTTATGTCGTTCACATTCCGATTAAATCAATATCTACAATTTGTTTTCTAAAATACTCGCAATATCAGCAATAAACAGTAGTTATTGCAAAAAATTGGCAATAGGTGTACATAATCTAGGCCAGTGAGAAACCCTTCCTTTACCTACACCAAAATATCAGTTGAACACCATTTTCTTTTTGAAGTCATTTAATCGTAAGAAGGTAAATTAAGGATTTGATTTCAAAAGTGGAAAAAGGTGTTAAAAGTCACAAGAAATTCTGCTGAGGAATTCACCAGTCCAGCCAAAAATCAATTAAAAGAGTCAAGTTTTCTTGAAGTTATAAACTGCGGTGCTGAAGTAGTTTAAAAGGATTCTTTTATCAACATATTCCGATTCCTGTCAATTTTTATCATGCATTTCAAAATTATTATTTTCTATTTTTAAACTCTGCCTGCAGTCTATTTTCCTCTCGCTACGGTGCTGCTGTTTTTAAACCCTCTTGGAGTAGACACTGGGATGGCCACCGATCGGCATTGTCTTTTTATCTGGGAATTGGTCGAGCTTTACCATTGAGCGTTATTTCCATTAAATAAATAAATGCAGTACATAAATCATAGGATGCTTCTTCATTTCCTGTTTTTCTTCTTTATCAATTTGTAACGTAACCTTGCGTTATAAAATTTTGATTTGTACTCTAGTTTAACTAAGACTCAATTAGGCCGGCTAAACTTAGTGGATGGCCTTGAGGGCAGATAAGAAGGAGTTATACGCTCAATAAAACACAGTACGAAAATTTGTTCAGATGTGTATATTCAAAAAAAACGTAAAGGGCACCAGTTCCAAGGAACACAATAGCACATGCAAATATGTAACAACCATGTATACAATAATATTATTTTTTGTTCAGCTCAACAAAAAAAAAATCAGATTACTGCGGAAATTTACAGATCTAGCTAAAAATCCATTTTTAATTAAAATTATCTAAACGGAAAGAAAAGTAAGTTAATCTTGGAGTGCAATAAAAATTTTTTGTAACACAAGAATTAATTGCTTAACGCATTCATATAAATACTCTAAAAATATTTAAATATTTAAATTTAGGACCCATGTAAAATTTAGATCAGCGAAGCTTTATAACAATAGAGAAAAAGTTTTAACCAGTAAAAATTGTTTTTTTCTCTTTTTTTTAACAGAACAATCTTAAGAAACAAAAACTTACCACGATCCAGAGTTCCGAAAATTGTCCATAACGCTATGCAAAAATTGGAGACAAAATCTGCAACAGAACGCACAAGAAAAGCCCAACTTAACTCTCGCTTCCTAAGGTTGCAGAGAACTGCTCTTAAGGAGCACAAAAACATATATTAATTAATTAATTATAGCACTGCAACAATTTAAACATATTTACGGAAGTCACCAGAATGCATCGGCGTGATTTTTGTTTAACTTTATGATATTAAGCAATTAAGAGAAATTGGATAAGTCTTTCGTGGTATAATCACAAGTTTTCAACGAATAGTTTCTTTTATAGCGTCGAGCATGTTAGGAAAGTCAACCAGTACACCCTCGGAACAGCTTGCGAACTTAGATCCAACAAATTTAACAATGGCCTCGAGCTGACGGAGGTTGCGGTTACTTTCTTAGTTAGGCAGCAAAAATTAAGGTTGTGGCCCGCACAAAAATCTCAGCCCCCGGAACAAGCTAAATGGAATCAATAGAACACTTTAGAAACAAAACCAGGATACTCTCCTCTTACTCTCACAGAGATGAGACTTGTCGCACCCAAAGGAAATTAGGCAATTAGGGCATTTACAACTATTAACGCACTGCAGCAATTTCCCGCTCCTCAGATTCGAACTTCCCGTCCCTTCTAACGTAAACTTCTGAAAACGAATCTCAGCTGTTAGATTTCAATATATGGTGGAAATAAAGTTAAAAGACGGAAAGGAAAATAGAAAATACCCTGTCCCTGGGTCTCGCTAGCAACAACAATTAAATTAAAAAAGTTCGTTAACTTGATTTACAAAATGTACAGAAGCTGAAGGATGTAGTCGACCTCTCAGTGTGAACTTATCAAGCTCGGCCAGCTCTTCAGACAAGAGATAACTATTAAAAAAGATACAAAAACACACTGAAAGTACAAATTGAACAACCGCATGGAACGGTAGCGAAAAGTGACCGTTACATAGTTTTAGTTTTACCAAAAGTAACTACTTTTCATTTTTATTGTATAAAGTTATAATTGAGATATTATGTATCCTGCAATTAGATTGATTGCAATAAATAAACAATAAACAATGTGTCGACTACAAAATGACGCGAGGTTCAGTCATGCACGCTAAAGTGCAATGTGCTCTTCCACCTAACCTACTTATCAATATTAAATCAAAATGAAAACATGGTTATATAACAAATTACACTTATTACAAATTAATAATAGTCAAAAGGCATAAAAATAGTAATAGTACATCGAAACGATACATTTTGGAACGACATTAAGTGTTTTCGGAGTGATCTTTTAAATCGTTCAATATTCAAACATTTGAATTGATCTGGCATCTTTCAATATTGTAGGAATATGATTTCTGAAAGAAAGACGTTTTATGAGCGGACAATGCAATAAAACCGTTGTCTCGAATTGAGATTGTGGACATCAATTTTGAAGGTTATCATATTGAACCAGTTAAGTGAACGCATTTTATGCAAAATGTTACCATATTTTCTAATTCCAAGAATTAATCGAACACATGAGTTTTGGATATTTTGAATTCTCTTGACGTGTAAACTGTCCACACAGGAATCATAGACAGCATCGGCATAGTTAAAAAGCTATAGTACAAGGGCATCAACCATTTAACCTTCTCAAGAGATCTAAATACAAACGCGAGTCATGCTTTTCTTCTCATTAACCTTCTTAAGAGAACTAAATATCAGCACATTATTTCGTTACATAATATTAATTCCTGTATTCAGATTAATTAAAAAAATACAAAAGAAGTAATGCTTTGGCTGTTTGGTTTGTTTAGTTCAAACAAAGAGTAGAAAAAAGACGAGACTTTAGAATGGTATACAAGATAGCAAGGGCAACCTGTATTGGACTGGACTATTAATTGTAAACGAAACAGAAAACTATTTTGAAGTGATTTATCGAACAAGAAGTACCTTGTGTTTAGATCGAGTATAACATAGAGAAACAAAGAATGACATTTTGAACCACTGTACCTAGAAACTGTATTTTGTTGGCGCATACATTAGACAAAAGAAGAAGAATTATTTGAAAGCGTTGCACCAAACTGAAAGAGTACCCTGTATATAGAGAAGAAAATTATAACATTTTGGAAAGGTGTATGAAAAGCACCAGA
The DNA here is from genome assembly GCA_011009095.1 of Ignelater luminosus. Classification (NCBI taxonomy): domain Eukaryota; kingdom Metazoa; phylum Arthropoda; class Insecta; order Coleoptera; family Elateridae; genus Ignelater; species Ignelater luminosus. The sequence continues at coordinate 12,059 of VTPC01007572.1, forward strand.
TATTTACTGAGAGCGTAAAATTTAAAAAAATCCGCCGTAAAGTTATTGAGTTAGAAAAAAACCGAAACAAACTATGAGAATTTCTAGTGTGGTATTAGTCTCTAACATTTTCCTTATTAGTCATTTGTGTGATCCTTTACAAGAATTTCAGGCTAAATGTTGATACCAGGTATTTTTTAAAAATGGTCTGTTAATCTAAAGAAGTCAGTACCCTGTAGTAGTACGAGTAAATACCTTGTAATATTTCTATAACATGTCGGCAGTTTTAAGCATCGCAATATTTTCCAGTCTCATGATAGCATCTCTCAGTATATGGCAAATATTGTAAGGAATTGGTACATATTTCGTATAACTTCTTTGCTAATTATTCTTGAAATTCCACTGAAAACGACTTAAATTTTTAGAGGCTTGTTTACTTCTAAATGTCGCCTTTTCCATAGCGCCTAAAATTTCCCAACAGAACAAAGTTCTGAGTTTCGTTGCTTATAAAAGAAAGTACTCAGTCTAGACAAAACACAGAAATTTAAATTATGGTGAACGATCTACAGGGATGAAGATTGAATTAGGAATTCTGATTATTTTTTAATAATAAGATGATTTAAGTCCAAAGTTTAATCTTATCTGAAGCACAACCGCAAGTAAGAGAATTTTGTTTAGATATAGTTACAATAAAAAGTTCATAAGTACTACATCAAAATCTCATGGATGGATCTCAACTAACTAAAAAAAAAACTAAAATTAAAGCCACAGCAAACAAATGCATTGAAAGTAAGTCTAGACGTGTAGCTGCTAATGTTACTGCCAGAGGAATTTGGACCAGATATTGACGCAATATTTACGTTTTTCTTTATTGCATTTATATCAGGGTAAAACTGTCTTACTTGTCGTTGTGCTTTAAATTTGATTATTATGCATATTTTTTACAAAGTCTTTGATGTGGGCGTGCGCAGTATCAATCTATTTACAGCTGTTTGCAGTGACCTTTAATGCAACTCGTAAACATAACCTCAAATAATTGGGAGGCAAGCATGTGCAGACAATGATCAGCTCACGTTTTTTGCGCATTTTTTGCAAAACAATTTACCAATTTTTAGAACCTGTACTATAAAAATTCTATTGCCAAAAATTTCTACAAGAATTTCTATGTAAACTCCGGTTGCAACGACAGAGAATTTTTAAAACATTAATTTGTACAAAAATTTTTAAAAAATTTAGCATAGTGTCAAACAGCTCCAAGATATGATTTTGAACTTAAATTTTCATATTTTTAAGAAACAGCAATGGCCACCTACTTTATAAAGAAAGTAAAGTATCGTTTAGACAAGATTTGCCAGAAGTGGACGCCGCTTAGTATGATCACGCAGATAATCTGATAATATTACCCGATTGATAACAATAAACAAAAATAAAAAATATTACGTATTACGTACCTTATTTACTGCAGTATTTATTACAAACACAGAAAATGTCCATTCAAGCAAACCGAATTGTCAATCCTTAAAGAAATATTCAATTGTTGTTTGTTCCTGCTTTTCTCTCAAGGGTGCATTAATGAACCTTTCATAATCATAATGTTTTTCGAGATTCTCTGACCTGTGTTGAACACCACGGCGCAAAGCATCTAATGCTTGCCGCATTTCAGCATCTTCTTCTGCTTCTTCAGTTTCCTCTTCTTCTACTGGATAGTTGGTGGAAGCGACGACCTTACATACGTCGTCTTTTGTCTGTCTGGTAGCTATAGTGATATCTTGATCTATGTCCATCCATTCTTTAAATTCACCTTCCGTCACGCCTAATGGACGAATGTCTGCAATTTCTTCGCATTCTAGAGCTCCTATGGAAAATCCTCCATGCTGGAAGCAATTCAGAATTGTAGGTGCAGCCACATTATCCCACGACATAGCTATAAGAACATTCATCTTTTTTGCTAGATCATTAGCACTCATGTTTTGTATGTTCTCCATGTTTTCCAGGATTCTTGTGCGCATCTCACGCCGATAATAGGCCTTTAGGGTTTGAATGATCCTCTAGTATTGGTAAGAAGACCGCATTGATATTCTTCAACCCATAATTCACAATGTGTGCTGCACAGTTGTCAACCACTGAAAAATAATAATACTGGAAGGGGCGCTGTGGTAGAAACGCGAACCGATAAAGAAACGAATCGAAGGGGTAACCTGTTTTTGTCGTACATTCGTACAGCACTGCGCAAACGTAGTAGAGTTAGACGGAGACAGGTGGCCCCTTCGGTATCAGTCTGTCTCGGAACACTTTCTACTGATTGTACGATACACGAGCGCCCCTTCCAGTATTACTATATTTCAGTGTTGTTAACCAACAACACTATCTTGCGATTTAGCCTGTTGTCCCACTTCATAAGCCAGTCTTTGAATATTGAGGCTACATCCAGGCATTGGAATTTAAATGATAATCAACAGGAAACTTCTTAACTCCTTTAAAACAACGCGGTTTTCTGCTTTTACTGATTACTAACAGCTTTTCTTTTTCCCCAGACGTATTTACGCAAAACAAGGTTGTCAATCGTTCTTTAGATGGTTTGACATATTTTGTACTGTCATTCTTGAACAAGTAAGTGTGTTCTGACAAGACACGATAATACAACCCAGTCTCGTCTGCATTGTATACACAATCGGGAGAGAATTTGGCAATAATTTTAGGCCACTCCTCTTGTATCCATCTCTCAGCAGAGACAAAATCAGCATGGTTTTGCCCACCATGTGTTCGTTTGTAGACGATGTTTTCTATTTTCTTCCATGTGTGAAACCAACCTTTTATTGCCACAAAGTTGTTCTGCTTTCTGTCGCATAAGAGTACCGTCGACGCGAGCATCTTGTTCACGTACATTTGTAAAACCAAAGTTTCAATGCCGATTCGACTTGATTACCTTTACCACAGCGCTTTTTTTAAAAATCTAAGTTTTTGTTTTCCACCGTCATCTTCACAATACTGTCCCGGTTTTTCAGCAGTTTGCACAAAAGAGGTTGTGAAATTTGTAGTTGTGCTGCTGCATTGCGTTTGGTAATTTGTCAACTTTCGATTATGGAAAGTTTCTCTTTAATGTTTAAGTCTTTACGTTTCCTAGCCATAACTGCACTGCAATACATTCTCCACAAATTGGTTAAACTGAGGGTGAAAGCGATGACCAGAGAAAGGTACCGTTAAGGCCGTATTCCACTACTATAGGTTGGGGCTTCTGTTGTGGTGCAATCCAGCTAATGAGGACTCAGTAGTGATGGCAACCGGCAACCAACTGAACGCTTATTCGCCGCATATTGTAATTTGGCATTGGCTGTTTGGAAACAGTCATTTGAAACGTCAAACGGGAAAAAATATGATAATATAAACCGAATCTCTGATTGCAATAAATGGCCTTTTCCGTATGTGTTAGTGCTACTCCGTACGGGACATCATAAAAGTGCTAACAATACCCGAATGATAACATTATCCGTGATTACAATAAGCGGCGTCCATTTACTACCAAATCGTGATTTTGTTTCAAAGCTTCAGCACTTGACTTGCATTTATGTTCAGCAGATTTGACTTTTTAGACTTTTTTGAACAAAAGAATGCATGTTTAGATGTGTTCCATTGATTCTGAATATTGTACGTACACCCAATCGTCAGGATCACAGCTTTTCGATGTAATTTTCTTGCTTAGGTCTTACAGCTTCGGGTTTGAGTTTTTAGCATGAGCATCAACGTTTAGTTAAATAACTTTAACATCACAAATATGCATAAACACAGACTTATTTAAGAGTTTTTTT
>VTPC01007573.1:0-28147 GCA_011009095.1 Ignelater luminosus
CAAGCGTAAAAACAAAGTCTTACAACTGTTAGCAAACCGTAATCTTAGATTTAGCGGAGAGCTACAACACCCTTTAAACACTTTTATTCAAAAGGTATTCTTATCTAGCAAGCAACAAGTAAATAAGCAACAAACGCAAACATAAACCAAAATCAAATTCAGCTGAATACGGTTACTTTACATTTTCAAGAAATTTGGAATTGTCCTGTATAACAGATATTTCGCTGCATGATAAGGGTTTAGTGTACATGGTGGTTTAACAATTAAAAAAACCTAATAATATTTAACTATTTCCAATTAAGTATCAATCACAAAGTGATTAAGAAGAATAACTTTTACAAAATGATAAATCAAATTTAGTTTGTGATTGATTATCATATGAATCAAAAGCTAACCTAGTGTGATGATATTAAAAATGTAGTGATATTTGAAAATGATAAAAAAAAAGAGAGTATAAAAAAAATTTTGTTTTTTGAAAAATGTAATGACAGTGAAAATAAATAAATTAATATTGTCAAAAAAAATAGCGTTTTAATAAGAAAATTAAGAACCACACGAGGAAAAATGAGGACCCGGAGAAAAAGAGCTCTCAATACCATAACATAAAAAATTGGCGTCCCAACGTGGTAGGGCAAGTTAAAAATAAGACTAGAAAGAAAAATAAGGACCAAGAGAAAAAAAGCTCTCCATATCATAACATAAAAAAATTGGCGTCCCAACGTGTGAAAAGATGTCAAAGCGAGGTAAATCGGTAGATAGTAGAAAAAGGGACAAAAGAGAGGAAGAAAATATTGAAATTGAGGAGACCATGGGAGATGTTGAAAAGGGAGATAAAGAGCAAAAAGAAATAAGACAACAACAACCAGATTTACTTAAAATATTAATAGAAATGAAACAAGACCAAGATAAAAGATTTGAAGACCAAACTAAAAGATTTGAAGACCAAACTAAAAGATTAGAAGAGATTAAACAAGATAATACTAAAAGATTTGAAGAAATCAATCATAATCAAGAGAAAAGATTTGAAGAAATTAAAAGAAAATTTGAAGATCATGAGAATAGATGGGATAATATTGTTAAAAACATGAAAGGTGAAATACAAGAAGAGGTGAATAATAAGATAGATGAATGTCAGAATGAAATGCGTAGGAAAATAGAAAGACACCAAGAAGAAATTATCAACATGTTACAAATAAGGGATGCAGATATAAATGAGAAAATTAAGGAGAAAGAAAAAGCACAAGAAACTACCAGCAGAATGTGAAAATAGAATTAGAAAAAATAAACAAAAATGTTGAAGAGAAATTAACAGCAGGTAATCATGGACCAAGTCATTATTGTATATTAGATAGCGGGATTCAAAATATGGCAAAATTCTCAGTAAACCACAAACGAATAAATCCAAAAGAAAGAATTAACAGTTTACCAATAAGAAAGGCAAATCTTAAAAATAAGATAAAGAATAATTACAAAAAAGAAAAAAATTATCAAAATAACAATAATAATAAAGAAAAATTGAAATGTACTATTAATTGGCAGAATAAACTAAGAAGAGCAAGAAAAGCGGAAAGAAGAAACAAAATGAAGATGACAATGGAAAATACGAGGTTGGAGAGGATCAAAGTCAAAAGAAAATCTAAAAATAAGACTAGAAAGAAAAATAAGGAATCGAGGTATAAAATATTTAAGACAGTAAATCCAAAATAAGGATTGAAAAATATAAAATGATAATGAAAGAAAATTTAAAGAATTTACTATCAGGAGTCAGAAAGGAACAAAGAAATTACAAATACAGAAAAAGAAAGAAAATCAAAGAACTAGAATAAATGCTACAAGAGAATGTTAATGTAAAATTAGAAGCCAATGTAGACAAAAATAACCAAAGAAGAATAGGGAACATTTTATATTAGGTTTGACAAGAAGGTATGAATGATGCTTCAATGAATGTGTTAAAGATAATCATAATGAGTTCAATAATTATTAATGAAGTATTGTTAAAATGATGATAATTATGAAGATTTGAATATGAAGTTAGTAGAATAATAATGACAATAATAATAAATAATTAATGATATGATTGATAATATTAAAAGAAAAGGTCAAAATATGATCCTTAATATGAATAAGTAAACACAAAATATGATATTGAAGTAGATAAATGAGGCAGAGAGTTAAGTTATATGAAGAAAACGTTACTACTAGAGAAAATAATTTTTGCAATTTCTCAAGAAGTTGTAGAAAATGATTTGTATGAATGCAGCATAAATGAAAGCTAGTTGGAAAATAGAGGAAAATAAGGGAGAAATAGGAAGGAAATGTGAAATAAAATGAAAATATCGAATATTGAGTTAAAAAAAAACAGAAAAAATCCTCTATAAAATGTTAATAATGCTTACTAAACTTATAAAATTTTAAATTGTTATTCTGTTGAAATAATGTAATGTCAAAGTAACAATTAACAAATGTCAAATATGACAATTAACTAATGTCAAAAAAAATGAATGAATGACAGTTGCCTAATGTCAAAATGACGTTCGACAAATGTCAAAGTGCAAGACCGTCAATTCAAATAATTAAGGTTAGAATAAAAACATAAAATAAAACACCATTAAAAAAAATGATTATGTATATCATGAAACAAAACAATATCTATTATATTACATAAGACAAATAAAAGAAACAAAGATCAAATTGTAATGGAATTCACAATTGAGTATATTTTAGTTAATATTAATCAAAATTTAAGCTATAGTATAAAACGCTTAAAATTTATATTAATATGGAGGGGAAATGTCATGATAGTAAAAATGTAAATGTGATGATATTAAAAATGTAGTGATATTTGAAAATGATAAAAAAAAGAGAGTATAAAAAAATTTTGTTTTTTGAAAAATGTAATGACAGTGAAAATAAATAAATTATTATTGTCAAAAAAATAGCGTTTTAATAAGAAAATTAAGAACCACACGATGAAAAATAAGAACCCTGAGAAAAAGAGCTCTCAATATCATAAAACTAGCTTTATTTATTATAAGCACCTTAATATAGGATAATTAATAAAAAATATCAAACAGATTAAAAAGAACTAATATGCAGAAAACTAATCTCATTATATATATATTGCAAGATCGAATTAAATTTAATACAGATTTAACTTTAGGGCTTACTACACCATGCTGTAATTGACCTCGAACCTCCGAGGTGACAACTAAGAATCTTGAAAGCACCAAAAAGAAATGATGGAACCTCTGAGAGGCTCTTGACCCTAAAGGCTGTAAAACGCAAGGCCCTGCAGAGGATTCTCGTATTAAGCAGGTAAGACTAAGATTTAATATTGCAATAAAGGACTGATGACAAGCTATGTTTAAACTCACGTACCGCTGCGTTTCCATAAATGTTGAGTCCCAGATAGAAATACCATAAATATAAACGTTCACAAATTTGGTCAGTGTTGGTACTATGTCATCTAATGTAGACAATAAAAAAAGGTCAGAGGTCTCAACAAATGCACCAGACCCTCTACAATAGCACAGATTATTTGGAATGGATCACCAGGGCAATATGTTATTCCAAAGACTATGTAGCATGGAAAATTTCATAAATTCCCCATAATTTACTTCTGAATTTATAAGACAAAAAGCGTAAACCTAGCTTATTACTAGCTGTTTGCCTATATACCTCGGTGTATTAAACAAGATCCAATCGAGATTCTTTATCAAAGAAAACAAAAAGCACGAATGGCACAAAACCAAAACGATTACCGAACGGTAATGATAAGGAAATAATCAAGGGAAGTAGAACGAAAAAGAAACAAATTTAATAAATTATCTATCGAAGTCCTAGAGGTAATTGAGAGGCTAAATTAAAAGAAAAACTTCTTTTTCTCACACTAAATCTGACATTGAAAGGTGTTATCCTATAGGGAATAACCCAAACAACAGGTTGCTCAAAAGTGACAACTTTGAATCGGTTGGTATTTTGAGCAACTTGCAGTATAATAAAAAAGAAATCTGTGTCGTAGGGAGGAGGTGTGTTCTATCTTATTAGCAGCTCTAAACATTAAATGCAAACAGTGGTCAGGTAATACCTAGCAGCAAAATAAAATTGACATATTAAAAAAGAAAAAATACTTTATGTGTATATGTAAAATTGAAAATCTCATACATACATTAATGAGTTTAATAAAGAAACAAAAAGAATGTTAACTAGATGCTCGTTTGCTTTACATGTATCTAGAAGACGCAGTTTTATACTTTTTAGTTGCCTTAAACAAATTCTCCTATACTCAAGGTCATGCCGTGCTATGATACAGAGAAGCGGCCGCATCAGGAGGCATAAGCAGCGATATCAAAACACAATGTAAACCATTCAATAATTATAAATCTTTACGCAACGCTTTTCTATATTGGTCTATGTTATTCCGATATTGATGTATACGATTTATGATTTATCGCACGCCTCTGCCTAAGCGCTCTCGGTATCTTTTGATTTTGGTTTCTGGTGTAGGTGCATCGTTGGTGAGCCCTCGCCGAAAGACTTTTGATCTGACAGCTTGAAGCTATTATTTTTGTTTGTAATATACCGCGCAGCCGCTCCTAAATGGTGACAATTATCACAAAAGACAATTATACGTGTTACGTGTTAATAGTTCTGCTTTGAGCTTACAATTATTGGCAATATTTGATTTTAATGTTAGTTTGTCTCGAGAAGTGGCAGGTGGCTGTGTAAATTAGATACGTGCATTTTTTTATCACTGGCCATAGGGATTCCCATGTTACAATATCTACCCCATGTTACTTTTAGTTAGGATGAAGGTTTAGTCTTGAAATTTTTGCACAATGTAAGTTGGAACTTTTTCTTTCAATTTCACTGAAAATATGCCTTTAAAATAAAAGATAGTATTTCAAAAAATTAAAATCATGAAGAGCTGAAGGGCAGTAGCAGTGGCAGCCAGCAGACAATATTAAACGAAATTCCTTCTAATCCTGCATTATGGAATGCTTTCTGCATGGCATCTGAAATTCGTCAAATACTGGTTGAAGGGGGTTCACATCAAATTGAAGAATTCGAGTTTTCTATTAATAAAGGAAGGCCTCGCGTTATTTGAAAGTGTTGAGTAATAGTGAAGTCGTTGAGAGAAGTTGATTGATTTACTCTGTTACAAATGATGCCGTTTCTTGCTTTTCTTGCATATTATTTGATAATTTGTCTGCTATTAGTGACTGGCCGAAAAATGGCTATTCTGACTGAGGAAATCTTATAAAAGCCCACACAATGCACGAAAATTTTGTAAATCACAAAAATGCTTTTAGAGCAAGGAAAAAATTGGACATTCGATTAAAGCACAAAAAACTATTGACGCTGAATATCAACAAACTATGAATCTGGAAATTCAGCATTGGAAAGGAGTTTTAAAACGAATTATGTCTAGAATTAGACTATTGATCTCATAATGCTTAACTTTTCGTGGAACAACTGAACATTTGTTTCAGTCTAATAACGAAAACTTCCTAAAGTTGGTAGAATTGCTTTCTGATTTTGATTTAGTTATGGAAGAGCATATCAGAAGAGTTCAATGCGAGTCTGATAAATGGTCTGTGACTTATCTATGCAATAATATACAAGATGAATTGATAAATTTGATGGGAAATGTAATTTTAGAAATAATAAAAATCGCTAAATATTTTTCGATAATGGTGTCCGTGGTGGGATGTCTCCGATAATAACTTAATTTTAGGGCCTAATAACTATAATTCCTGCTAGGAATCTTGAGATTGCTTCTTACAGAGTTTGTATTTCAAAATGATTTATTCGTTTTTGTTTGGATTTCTCTCAAAGATAACAAGCAACAAGCAGGAACAAAAGTGTAATATTTCGTAGTTAATCATCGTCCCAACCTAGATTTTCCATGACCTTCCTTTATAGCGAGGCAAATATTATGAATTACGTCGTTAAGAAATTAACTGCAGTTTTTACCAGGAATGGTTCTTAATTTAATCAGAATTATTTTCATATCTAGGTGTCGGGAGAGAGACGTCTCCATGCCATCCTATTCAAAGCCAAACGACGTCCACATCCTTCATCCACTTCCTTCTGCGCCCACCTCTTCTTTTGTTGCCTTCCATTCAGGTCAAATCCTCCCGCTTAACATCTCTGGTTTCTACCATCCGCTCAACATGGCCGAACCATGTGAGCTGGCCTCGCTCTATTTTATTCCTGGCTTGCTCTCAGGGAATTGCAAATCGTTTGGTTTCTAATGCTATCCATCCTAGTTTACACTTCGATTTTGCTTTGGCCGCCTTGGGTCATCACCCAACTGTCATGGTTGTAGTTTGTACACCTAGAGCTTGACCTTATCTGATATGGTACGACTATTCAAAAAACCAAACTTGATGACATTAAATAAACGACCAGCTGTCGTGATTCTACTCTAGCTCAACGTCCATTTTGCCATCCTGGCTTAAAAAGCTTCCGAGGTACCTGTTCGAGCTTTTGATCCCCGAGAAGAATGTTTGTTTTCCACTGGCCGTCCAAAGATCATCATTGTCTTCGTCTTTATTATACTAATCCTCATGTTGACTCTCTCCAACTCCTCTTCCCACACATTTAAATTGAACTGTAAGTTCTTAGCAGATTATGCAAGTACGGCAACATCATCGGCAAAGGCGAGTTCTGTTACGAATGCAACAGCAAGAGGCTCAATGAGCAGCCTTGCCTTAAAAACCTAACTTGCTGAACTTCACCAAAGCCGGTTCCAAGCCCGATTGAGAAAGGAGGAAGCCTCTCTCCAAGCTGGAAGAGTCGGGCTTAGAATTGCAGGTATTCCAGCAAGTATCCAATCAGATTATAGACTGAAAGGGGAAAGAGAGAGGGGTACGTACGACTACTTTAAGAGAGGCAGCCCCTCCCGATCGGGCTAGGGAGCATCAGGCCAAAACAAATACTCCCGAAAACAATTGATTCAGAGAAACCAAGCACACATAAGTCATATTGAACAACTCGCATTAACAATAAGAGTTTTCGCTCTTAACACCATTTAACATAAATGAGAAATTAAAAAATTCTTTCTTGGTTTTTTGAAGCCAGTCATTCAACCGGAGAGGGTTTGACAGATCTGATTCTGACACATTTGGAAAAGTTGGGTTTTGAGTTAAAGTGGCTTAGAGGACAAGGCTATGACAACCGAGCTAATGTAAAAGGAGTAAGAAAGGGTATACACAATAGAATATTTAAAAAATATTCTTTGGCATGATGTTTTATTTGAAATAAATTCACTCTCGAAATTATTGCAATCTGTATCTACAAATTTGTCAGATTGTGCAAGGATGTTATTAGAAACCACACAGAAAGTGGAAAAAGTTATGGACAATCTGGATATGATCAGATGAAAATTGCTGCTAATGAGACTGCAGAGAATCTTGAATGCAGTACAGAAGTTAGAGCCAGAAGGAAAAAGCGTTAATTTGACTATGAAGAAGCTGTCGCTGAACCCTTAACAGAGAAAAATAAATTTAAAATAAACTTTTTCAATTATATTTTGGTTATTACCCTTAATTCTCTGAATGAACGATTCACGCTTCTGGAAGCCCATAGCAAGAATTCAGTTTTTGTATGACATTTTAAAACTCAAGGATATAGATGACAAAACGTTAAAAAATTATTGCACCAGTCTCCAGTCAATACTTTCGGTCGAGAATGAATCAGATATAAATGCAAACCATCTTCAAAAAGGGATTACGTGATGTATCCCGAATGCTACTATATTCTGTGAAACCTTTGGATGTTTTAAATTATTTGTGCCAAAGTAACTTAATTACTTTGTATCCGAATACTGTTGTAGCTCTGAGAATTTTATTAACACTCCCCGTTTTTGTAACTAGTGAGAAAAGAAGTTTTTCCATATTAAAATTAAAGTCAAACAAAACTTAGAAATCTGTCATTAATTTCTATTAAATCTGCGTTGGCTGCCACTCTACGCTACACATTTCTAATTAACGAATTTGCTAAAGTTAAAGTTAGAAAGGTAACACTGCAGTACATTGTTGTAGTTGATAGTTGATAACATTATTTTAAAAGAGTTTATATTTTCTAAATAAAATTAGTATTCGTACATTTTTTGCAGTTTTTTTTTAATCACAATCGAAGGTAATTTTAAAGAAAAAACATTTAAAGGGCGGCATTTCGGAGACTTGCATCATACTGAGAAAATCTACCGCACGGCGCTGCCTATACTTAGTAGTTAACTTCCAGTATACAGAGACATCATCAATAACATAGGAGGAAGCCACGTGACCACGAAATTTACTGTTGGTTAGGCAACACATTTTGCACTGTTAGCAGTTCTGTTGTAATAAAGAATTATGTAGTTCTCCAGTGACGTAGTATTGGATATATGATGAAACTACTTAGAAACTTAAATATTTAAAGATAATTATAAATAAAATTGGAAAATTATAAAATGACAATATTTTGAAGATATTTTTAAAAACAAGAATTAAATAAGGCCCAAACAATGCTGATGTAGCTGTTCAACAAGAGCTTTTTAGTGATTTTTTCAATTTTATTAAATTTAACTGTCCACTATGAAGGATTTTTCATAAAAAGATAATTATGCAGGTAGGGTAAACGCACCAATACCTGGTCATTTAAAGAATATTTGAAGTTCAAACTCATTTAAATTTAAAACTAAATATTTAATAATGAATTTTTTTGTATAGTTGTGCATGCATAAATGATATACATACTCAATCATTAAGAGTCATTAAATGTTTAATTTTATATTTAAAAATACCATTTATCAAAATCGACACTTTGGCGGCCGTCTTAACACAATCGTGTTCTGGGAATAATTAAAGATTAATAATTGACGTGTAATTTTTATTTTCTGAAATTAATGTAACATAATACTTAGAACTAAGTATGCTAGATAACAAAACTGAAAATCACAATTATTTCAGCTGCCATAATTTATTTATAAAAAAATAATTTATTAGGTAGCAGGTTACTAGAATTTAATTAAAAATAATGGCTTACATTTATCCTAACTTTTACAATTTCATTTAGTTATTTTACATTTTATTGCAATTTATGTACAAATTACATAAATGATTCGAGATGGCCTCTTGGATTTCATCATCCAATAGTTGTTGGATAAAAGGTGTTAAAATATTATCTCGGTATCTTTCTCCACTCATTGTGTCATTAAAAAACACTGGACCATAGATCCGGCGTCTTGACATTGCAACCCATACACCAACCTTCTGGGGATGCAAACTTGTTTCTTCATAATTGTGGGGATTCTCTGTGGGCCAGGTTCTGTAATTTTGGCTGTTCACATAGCCCGACAAATGAAACCATGCTTCATCTGACATAAATGTAATTGATGATCATGCGGAAACAGTTCTTGTATTACAGACACTTTATAGGGATGCATTCGTAGTTTCTTTTTTAATGCAACTTGGCAACTTCCATATGAAAGTCCTGCGGAAAAAGTTGTTCGTTAGATTATGGTTTAAAATAGTTTAAATTGTTTAATGAATATAAATAATTCAGAAATAAATAGCAGTGCCAGTTTTTTATTTAAGTTTGCTAATAAAACAATTGAATTACTACAAGTGATAAATTCAAAATAATTAATAATTTAAAACACGAATGAAGCAAAATATATTATTTGTTTAATGCAAATAGATTCCTACCTGTTTCAGTGGCTAAGCGTTTAATGGATTTATGGGGACTACGATTCATTCGCATCTGCATGTCCTCGAGAAGTTCATCAGTTAATACGGTTGGTCTACCAGATGATTTGCTTTTGCAGATGCAATGTTTTTCTTCAAACCGCTTAAGTATATCATGTCTACGACGTACAAATGCATCGTAGTGAACTTGCACTTTAGGAAATGCATGTTCAAATTGTTGGATACAAAATTGTAATGAATAGGTCCATGAACCATCTGCATTCTGTGTTCCACTTGGATAGTGGGCTATTAAAATAAATTTTTCTTGTTCGCTTGTAAAAGGCATCGCAAAAACGTAACCTTCCAAACGGAATTAATTATGCAGTTTTAAAATTTATTATCACACTTTGAATGCGTTAAATCTAACTTACCTCGGTTAACTCGCAAAAAACAGATTTAGTCTTGAAAAAGACTGATTTTTAAATAGAACAAAATAAACTGTAGAAAACGCAAAACAGAGACCAAGAAACCACGGAACGTACGCACGCCGATGTAGTTAATTTTAGGTTAGAAATGTACTCGTGAGGAAGTGTAGCTAACGTTGAAAGGTAAAATTTCGCGCCACTTTTAAATTAGTGGTCACGTGGCTTCCTCCTATTGATGATGTCCCTGTACAAGCAATGGAGGTTTCCAAAGGATGACTATGCTACCAGAAGAATGAACGCTTAACGAGTTGGTGATCATATGCGCTGCTGCCAGATTTTTTCAAAAAAGATGTCAGTTATTATCTTCCTCAATAACATTTGATAATATTCATCTCGAGTTTAGTTACTATCAATATTCAATTCTAATTTTTTTATTTCGACTGCAGAATTTAAGAATATTAAGAAAGACGTTTACAGAGCTTTTACAAATTTAAAATATTAAAACTGTTTGACGACATACAATCTGGGAATCAATACATTCTCAATGCTATTCTTAATTTATTTTTGTTATGTAAACATTCTTCTCTTCTCCAGGATTGATGATACTGTTTTAAAGCTAACAATGCGTTTTCTAAATTGTTTAAAAAAGTATAAATTAAAACAAATGAAAAAGTTTAATAGAATAGGAGAAATAACTGAAAACAAGCACTTTGCTAGATAAATACGTAGTTAGGTTATTATGAAGGAACAACAGCATCGATTTCTTGATTAAATAATAAAGTTATATAGTCATCCATTAAAGTATGTCATCAATTAAAATGACTTAGTTCTCTAGTGAAGAGAGGTTCTCCATTCGAAACCGACTCTTGGTCGACCGCAGCATGTTCCCTGAGGAGCCATTGCAACCTCCCTGAGTGCTAGTATAAGAATTTTAATCTCGTACAAGACAACCCTGTAGAAAGGATAACCAAAATATATGCAGCACTAAAGGGCCCTTAATATAAGGGACATATTGGGAATTAACCACATTAGTTTATTCTACTTTCAGTTAAAACAAATTGATTCAAATTTGATGATTCATTATAACTTTCAAAAATTTAAACTTCCTGCCTGGAGAACGTACTACAAAAATAATGTTCATAACAAATAAATCCATATTCAAAGTTCACAAACAGGAAACCAATATCTGTTTAAAATGAAATATAGAAGTATATATATCAACATTTTCTGTCGTTTTTGACGCTATAAGTGGAAATATATTTCAACATTCCAAATAAACTATGCCATTCTAAAATCTGGACAGGCCTAAAACAATATCGAGCGTTACCAGACTACTCTAACCTTATAAAAAATTCTGTAACAAAGTATATATCAGTTCAAAAAGTGG
This sequence comes from Ignelater luminosus, assembly GCA_011009095.1. Classification (NCBI taxonomy): domain Eukaryota; kingdom Metazoa; phylum Arthropoda; class Insecta; order Coleoptera; family Elateridae; genus Ignelater; species Ignelater luminosus. The sequence continues at coordinate 11,487 of VTPC01007573.1, forward strand.
AAACGCTACAGACGTGAGCTTGCATAATTTGTAGATTCTTCTCAATACGTGCAGAAAAAGTTGTTTTTATTCCCCAGAAACTTTTTATTTGCTTGAAATATGATCAATCTTAAGTTTCATTGACGAAATTTTCAACATTAGAATTCTTTTGAACAGTTGAAATCATAAATCAAATATAAAATTTCTATTTATGTCAACAGCTTCTCATTTGAATTTAAAATAAGGTTGTTATAAATTGTTCTCGCTAGAACAAAGTGGTAATACGATTTTTAAATATTTTTATTGTAAACTTTCAATAAAACTTGAAGTTCAACACAATCAAAATGAAATGCAAGAATTTAATTAAAGAAGAAAGGTGAGATTTCCAGCCACGTATTTATTTCAGGAAAGTAATTTCTTACAGAAATATCAGATGAGAAGAGAAGGTTTCTTGTTTTTAGTTACTTCTGAATGGAGATTGCTAAATTTACTTGCTACTGTAAGTAAACATTAACTGCAGCTTAGGAGTGTAATTGTGATCAAAAGTATATAATTAATTCCTTCAGATGATGTAGTGTAACTTAAATACAAGATAAGTTTTGTAGAATATTATACATTTTAACCTAACAACTGCTATCAATCGATTCATCATTGTTTTGACAAAATTATTGAATCTACAGGTAACATGTCAGTCAACTGTCTGATAAAATATGCTTGTTTACGCAAACCTATAGCATGCATCTTCTAGAAATTCTGTTTAAAGAAATTCTGTGTTACATTTATTGTTGAAAATATCCTTGGCTTTGTTATAAATAGATGTGTCACATCAAAAAATGTTAAAAAATGTTTTGAATATTGTTTCTCTTTAAATTGTTAGGCCACCTGTGACTTACATTTAAGAAAGGTAATTTCTTTTTCTATATCGGAAATCGTGAGTAGCAGGAATATTTTAAGAGTGGTGTGTTATGTATGGTATGGTAATCAGAGCCGTTTTTCTTATTTCAATAAAATAGCACTGTCGAAAACAGGTTTCTGCAACCGCCCTCTACATCTAGTCTCTGCCTCTGGAAGAAATAATCAGTATAGTTAGAAATTTGTAGAATAGTAGGCGTCTTACAGCAGAACATAAATATGCGGAAAATCTCATCTTCATATTGCTGGTTATCCATAAAACAAAAATTTTGAATAAAGCTTTGGCACTGTATCTTATAAATGGCGTGTTATAGGTTATTATAACATAACTATTTGTAACGCATGAACCTATTGTATTATAACTGTATGAATACTTTGAATTATTTCGTAGGCATCCTGTAGTATAATTTATCATGTTTTAAATTTTATGAATAAGCTATTGCCACAAAATATTATTGAGAATTTCATATGAATGAACGAGGTGTTAAATAAACAATCTGACGCTACTAAAACAGATTGGATCTATTAATATGTTCAGTTAGTAACTTTGTCTCCAGTAAGAATTGAATCAGAGCACGAATGCACACTCTAGATATAAAATTCTCATTGGATCTCAAATGAATGCATTAGAGATATAAATGCAAAAATTCAAACAAAAAGAACTGAAAATGGAAAAAAGCCTCGTAAATCAAAAAGAAAAGGGAAAATTTCTTTTTTTATTACCTAGAGGATAAAGGTCTTGAGAATCGAGCCCTAAGTACTTACCTGCTACTCCAACCAGCAGATTATTACAAGAGCTACAAGTTTTAGACAGAAAAACGACAAAGAACTCTTAAAATCTGAAATTTGAAATACACTAAAGTCATTTTATGCAAGACAAGACTCAAAATAGGCAAAGTAGTATATCTGATTTTTTACTCGCACTGTGACATACAATGATATTTTCATTTAAAAAGTTTTTTTGAGATTGCGTCTTATAATATATTCGCATTTTTGGTATCTCCTTCACAGAACGTATTGAAAAACATAAACCATATCCAGAGTTTTCGGGATTACACTTTGTAGTCTTTGGGCAGCAAAGTAGGTTATTTTGACAGGAAAATAGGGCAAGCTGTTCTGTACGTTTCTGCACATGGCAAGCTACACGCACACGGTGTACGTTGCATTAGTTTAGGAGTGACGCGCTTTAAGTACTTTGTAAAGTGCAAATATTCAGATCAAAAAAGCCAGAAATCGAAACGAGATCCATAATTTTATTCGAAACCAAAACTTTTCATCGTTTGACGTATCTAAATCTTGACTTATATAGATTGTTGCAGTGTGGTTTTCAACAGCAAAATAGTATCCTAATGTGAAATTTTAGATGATGACCAACTTGCAAACAAACCAGGGAACACCAAAATTAGATTATCTAAAACTTTCTCAAGTATAAATTGGTGATATGATTTTAACCCATTGTCCCATACGTCATGTGGGTAAATGGAAAATTACCTTGTATAACCTAAACTTGTATTCCGAGAAACCTTGTTACCTTGGTTTATCAAGTAAGAGTTTGAGCTCACTGATAATATAACAAACCTTACTCAACTTTGACTTAAAAAATGACCCTTAACTTCGGCTTCTGATCTCCAAAAGAATTTTATTATCGGACATTGTCACAAACAAGACATTAAAATCAACTCTTGCCAGTGTCAGTTCAAAACCACTCTTCAAGTTTCTCGTCCTTTGTTTACAATCTTTACACAATTACCACAGGGCAGACTGTAGTTTTTATACATAAATTACAAAAATATGAATTACTGCACCCCTACCTAGAAACAGTTGCGACAATACTATTGCTTGCGTAAAGCACAAAGTTTGGAGTTTAATGTATTAAAAACTCTCAGTGGTAGACTACTCAGAAAAGGAAAGAATTTAGAGAACGCCCACGGTAAGTTCCTCAACAACGATTGGGAACGATTCAGATCTATGTAGAAGCGTGTTTCTCGAAAACAAGATTTGCATTAAGTACTTCTGGATATTAAGAAGAAATTCTTTGTCGCAAGCCCTCAACACATCAGAGAAAATTGCGCAGCCTGTGACTTGTTTGATTCTAAATCCAAACTATTCATCTCAATGCACTCTTTCACACAAAATCCGTTAAGGTCTCTTTAACACTACGTCTTTGATCACCTTACTGCCATGATAGATTAATTATTCTGTGGTTCTGTGAGAAAGATAGATCTACGACGGTTGCACATCTTGAGCTTTCCGTCCTTGACAGCTATTTTTCAAAAGAATTTTTAATGTTCTGTTGCCGGTACCACCTAGTAAATCTAGAACTTTCTTACTCTTGGTGGTCTACAAAAGCTCTTAAATCTTGTTTACGAATGCCAAGACCAGAATTATCGAATCTGAGTTTTCTTCAAGTAAGCGTCGAATACTCATCCATGTTTGTATTCGCAAAATTCGTTTAGTCCTTTTCGAGATATAATACATGCAAGACGTGCTCAAGAATTTGAAACAAGATAAAGAGACAGTCTCTGATGATTTCTAAGTCTTCCCATATTGTGTGAATCTGTAACTTGGTTTACTTGTAAAATTTCTGGAACTGTCTATAAAATAATCACGACCGTTGATAACAGTTACTAATCATTCATGAACATGTCTCTTCTGAGTTAAGAAGCATGCGCTCTTCTCTTTTTTGGTGATCCTATCAATCAGCTTTCTTTTCCATTTAATGCAAAGGAATCATTCTGCCTTTTATCTTTGATTGTCTTTAAGGATTTTAGTAACTGTCTTTGGAATTATCGTTCGACGATTTTACTCCTATGTTTTTACATAACCAAGACCATGTTGACGGCTTTGTACCTGGTTATTTCTTGGATATTGTCCTCTTCGGATTTACAGCAAACTATCTTTCTGATGTAACCTTAGTTTACGTAAAACTTGGAAATATCCCTTATTATTTGTCCTGGTATTTCTGATGTTATATTAGCTTACTTTTCTTTCTTAGCAATGATTTGCTGATTTTAGCTCATTTTTGGCTGTGTATTGGATCCCTTAGTTGTGTATACACTCTTTAGGTCTACTTTCTTTCCTCATTATTCTCAGAGAAATGTTATGTGAGTTTTCTCTTGCACGAGCTTGCTTAAGGTTCTTCCAAGGCTCTTTACTTTGGTCTATACCAAATGTTTATGTAGTGACTAAGAGTTTAAAAGTTGATGAGTATAGCCTATGAACGATTAGTAGTGCTAATTGCGTTGTTGATAAACTACGGCGGCACGAAGACCAGCTTAGAAAAAAAGGCTTGCATAAAATTGAAATAGGTTATGCATTGACGAAACAACCGATAAGCCAGACTAGTTAGAGATCAAATTGGTATGGATGCTAATCCAGCGCAATGTGCTCAATAGCCTACAGCGAATTTACCTGCGGAAATGCAATTTATGTACAACACACAAGTTTTAATACAAAATAGTACCTTCTGTGAGCTTTAGGAGTTTAAGCACCCATCGCGGTATATTCAAAACGGGATTTTGTCACTAGTTTGAAACCTGATGTTGGTCAAAGTAAGCGAGAGGCGAAATAATATGACAAAGCAAATTAATATAAAGTGCCCTTCTCAATGCAGGCAATAAAGCAGGAGCACACTACACAAAATTAATTTGATAGGTTAGTTTAGAATTCATAAATGAAATGGAAATGAACACTAGAATACTTACAAGAAAAAATTCAAATTGCGGTTATTCAGGATTAGAATAGTAGAGTTGGAAAATCACGTTATAAAGAAGAAATTCATCGACGTTTCCTTTGTTTGTGAACTTTATTAAATAACATAGTTATGCAGCTTTAGTTTATCGTTATTCCTAATTTTTGTATTTGCCTCGGAAGTTTTTTGCGTAGCGTTCACCCTAGAGCCTGTTTATTCTGTTCCACTTTCCTGAGGCGTGCGCTTCCACCCTTTGATAACCACTTCTCTAAGGACTGTTTGCAACTTGTTTTTGTTGTATTTAAAATACCCCGCGCAGTCCTGTTGTCTCTGCACAAATCATTTTTTTGAGGAAAGAGTTTAACAAAACGATTTCAAATTAGTTATGATTATAACATTAGAATTGTACCTTCAAACAAATTTACTGTTACCGTAGATTACTAGTACTAAACACCTTACCTACACTTGATTCAAGTATATCAAAGATTAATTTTACTGCAGAGTACTTCGTCAAGTTTATGTTTTGGTTAACAATGAACAGTGTACACAGCTGTTTCTACTCAAACCCGAGGCTATCGCGTTTATCTACATATCACGTAATATCCCAGTTAAACCTACCTTAACATTCAATTATTCAGTCTGATGCATCAGAAACTTCTTCCTGAACTTAAATAGTTGTCAAAAGCAGAAACGTTTTAATAGAGAACTAAATTGTTTCAAGTAACTTCTAAGCATGCTCTCAAGGAAGAACGTGTTTCATATTTCCTGCAATCATCAAACTGAAATGACTGACAAGCTGACGTCTTAAGAGACGATAAACATTTAGTAACAAGACAAGCATTTGTATGACACGCTTTAAAATTAAATAGACAATGTTATTAATATTTTATGATATAAATGTTTTACTATATACTCACAACAATTTCAATATAATAAGATGGACTTATAGAAAAATTTCTAGATATGCCCGTATTTAAATGGTTTCCACGTTTTCCGTAATAAATCAGAAATGCTTTTCCCTACACGTGTGTCCTCGTTTCATTAGATCCTGCGCAAAATCAGAATTTAACGTTTGTCTGTTCTTATAACTGAACTCAGAAGGTATTGATTTCACCCCAAGATGCTTTCACAGATGAAAAGATTCCCTGTGTGTGGGACTTGTGAGCTACGAGATCACCTTGCAAATGGGGCATGAAATAATATATTCTAATTTATTTTTTTTAAGTGTGCAACCCAATCAAGAATTTATTAAGAAAAAGATTTTCTTTTCAAATAATTATATTATCGGAGATACTTGTGAATGCTGCCATCATCAAAGTACACTAAAAGAATTTTGTTTTGTACTAGAGGCACGTACCTACCAGATCAAATTCGTTCAGGGAAATTTTCTGATGTACATTTAGAACTGACCCTTCTTGTTTTTCAAAAGGAGTTATTTTGGCAGCGAATATAATTTAAAAGAAGTAAAGTGGAAATAAAGTTAGAAAAACCTACAATAGAGGTAACTAAATTTTGCCTAAACTTTCGACAAAGTTAACTAAAAAGTACTTTAGATACGAAATTCTACTAACCTTATTAAACGACTGTAGATCATTGCGTGAAGAATTTTAATGTTGAAAGAATTTGCTAGAATTACAAAGATCGAATTTATTTTATGATTTTATACGTGTAAGTTACCCATTTCTTTATTTTTTACATTTGTTATTATTGAGAAACATTCTGCTATTAACAAAAATCTACTTGGTTACGTCTTTTTTCTTTTTTTACCAACTAAGTTTTAATCTAGCGACGTAAGTGCTAACATTAAGTTTAGATGGAACTAAAATAATTAACTTTTGTAATGAATAACGTTCTAAAATCTAATACAATTCTAAATATATCCTTGTATATTAGACTCAATCCTTTAAACTATACCTTTTACATTTGAATGCTGTAACACTACAAATCCATACTCATTATAAGAGTTATTTGAATTAGCATTATCGTGGCTTTTTTGTATTTTAATTAGGTAATTCAACAATAAATATTGTTACGAATAAAACTGGGATTAGTGACCCATCGGTAAAGTAACCATATATAAAATCGATATGCCACCTGTAATTCTAGCCTTTATACAATTGAAGAGCTAAGATAGCTTAGAGCAAGCGATTAACGACAATAATAATACGGTAATCTTAGGGCTTTCGATATTGAGAGGGCGCCAGCTGTAGTAGAATGTCGGTGACCTAGTCTCGAATAGAAGACCCCACAGCTGATCTTCTTATCTAGGTCAGTAGGCAAAATGTTAGCTATGGTCGAACCACAGGTTCGAATGATACACAAATAAATGAAATGGATATTGTACTGCACTCTGTGTAGATACTTACTTTCACAATGTGAACTTGATGTAATGAATCCGTATGAGAATGTCGACGCCACTGGATTCCGGGACAGCTGTTTCCTGTAATGCTTAATAAGTATGCCCATAACCCAATAAAAGATTAAAATACGTTAATACATATATTGCCATACTGCAGAAAAGAAAATATAAAAACAGGTTACAGCAGTCCAAGTCACACAGTTGGACAACTTATATACACACAAATAAACATCAATAAACAAATAAATAACTGCACCAAATATAAACATATACGTAGGAAATGCGACCGGATAAAGCTTATTAATATTTACGGTCTAGCAATCCAGTGAAATACAAGAAGCGCTGGTAAAATGAAAGCAAGGTAAACATACATACAATGAAACGTCCGCAAATATTAGAAAAAAATTATATAAATAAATCGTCAAACAAGAAGAAGTTGACAAAACTGTTAGATAGTAAGAATTTTTGTTATCAAAATTTAACATGAATCAATGATAAAGAAAAACATCGACTTTATAAATATTGTTCATAAAGAAAAATACAAACAAATAAAAGATATTAAAGGTTCGAAACAAGTTAGTTACGTTACAATTCAGCAAACAATATATTTCTATTAATTAAACAATATTAACGGGCCTTTCACCACTTTGAAACGGTTTGTCGGGTTTTTCACTAGTATGAAACGATGTTCACCAATGTGAAGCGTTGATTAAATAATCTTTACAGTGGATTACTTTTATCCAAGCGGTTGGTGACGTGACGATGATATACAAATATATTTCGCAAATAATTGCGAATGTAGGTTGACAAATTGTATAAGTCAACGATGCTTCTTTAAAAGAGATTTAGAAAACGGGTAAAGTTTATTTACCATAACGGAAACTAATCCAATACAAAGAGAACCCAGTTGTTGACACAGACTACACTGAACTTGCGGTTCACACAAGATTTGATTTACAGTTACTACATAAATCTTTACAAGAATGGACGTCTTCCTCATACGTCAGGTAACAAGATATTTTAATTGACTTTCAAAATATCTATACAGAGCAAAGCAGTACGAATCTTGTAAAAAGTTTGATAAAAATATTAAGATACTATAAGATAAATAACGGTACAGTAGTTTTGAGAGTTTGTTGTGAGATTATTTGGCAATTTCCGCCTGCTGGCGATGATTTTCGAGGTACGATACGATAAAGACGCATCCGGAATATCCCGGAGAAAAGTCTATCAATTGTTTCACAAAGACAGAATTCATTCGAGATATTTTCACTTAGATATAACTTTATCTTAGCAGACAATTAGTTCAACACTGGACTACTTCTCGGTAGTTTGCGAAATTATTTCTTTGTTCCAAAATTTCACAAGAGAAGACACGAAAGACGCGTGCTTCTGCTTCGATAGCGATAGAAGAACTCTGTAGAGTGCTAAAGCGAAAAAGGTAGCTTCCAACCCCCCACGAAGATGGAAATAACAGAGAATTGGTTGATCAACGTATCGGGTGATCGGACAACCAATAAAATAATGCAAGAAGGGTGTGACTTAACGAGAAATCTGGACGTTGCACTCGGCAATTATAGAATTATAAATCCTGCCTATGCTAGAGAAGGGACAGATTTATAGTTTTAACGGTAATAAAAACAAAAGATAAAAGTATAAAATTCTCTGAATTGCGAAAATGAAGTCTGAAGAATATAAATTTAAAGGTAATTTCATTCTACAGTGTGGAAAGTACTTATGGAATAAATTATATGATTTCAGTACCAATGATATTTCGCAAAAACGCCAAGGCAGGTAAACTAGTATTTTTAATCTTGTTCATTTTGACTTACTTTGCATGTTTTCCGAGTGATGACGTCACATGCATATTTTTTAAATGGAATGGTAAATTTTTAATTTTATTTTTGAATAGTACTCTAAAAGATTTCTTCAACAAACTAACATTTGATACTTTTATTTTTAACAGTTCTTGAGATATTTACACTTTTATGGAAAACAAGAATGTTTGTAATAAAAATCGTAAAAGCGTTTTTAATAATAATTTCGAAAATTACAGGTGAACAATTTATTTACTATAGTAATAACTATTCATATTGAGAAATATGAAGAAATATGGTAGTCGGAAAACGGATGTACTCTATTTTTGAAGGAGAACGAAAAACATTCTTGGATGACCTTTGGTCTGGGGTTACTTTTTTCTGTTAGCTCTTAGTTTGATGTACGAAACCTGCAAGTTTCACATCCATATTCAACCATATTGTTGATTTTTGTACGATCCTGAAAAGTTTCGACTTTATGCAGAGTAAACAACCAAACTAGCCATATCTTAATATCCGTGGTACTACCTTCCGGCAACCGTTCATAAAATTCTTTTTTCAGTTTTGAGGTTTTCACCCTAGTGTGCGGCGATCAAGAGAGATAGGTCAAATGATACCAAACCAAATTAATGCTGGCGCTCTGAGAATTTGTCTTAACCCTGAACAAAAGGAACAAATTTTAGAAAGTATTTTTGAAAAACCTGGAAGTAGCACAGGGGAAGTTGCTCGCAGATTTAATATTCCTAGTACTTCCACCGTACATGATGTTTTAAAGGCAGATTCGGAGCCACAGAGTGTATATTATAGGCCTGTTCTGGAGGTATTAGAGATAGTGAAGCCATTATGACTAGAACACCATACGCTCGCTCTCCAAGATGTTAAAGTCTTAGCGGGCAAACACCAGTCCGAGTTCTGACCGCGGCAAAAGCTGCTTACCTCAGAATGGCGCAGGATATGCGGCCATATCCACTCTGCCGTATTGCCGGCACATTTATCTTTGGTTTTGGCCTAAATATTACTAATCTTTTTCTTTTTGATTGGAACAAAACCTCTGTTGCTAGTTTGTGGTACCATCATATAGATTTACGTAGTTATAATCAACTACAAATTGTGGCTTAAAAATCTCTTCTTGTTTTTTATTTTTCTTACCAGTGTTGACAATTTTCGAAGTGTGATGGGTTGAGAGAATTAGAACATCTTTTTTATATTTCCACTTAGCGATCATTAGGCCTTTTTCATCTTCTTTACAAGTAACTTGTCCTTTACTAAGCTTGGTGGTAACAATTTCCTTAAAAATTCCTTTACCATGTCTTCTGATGATTCCTAACGAATGTGTTTTTCGTCTAAGAAGCTCATGGGCTAATGGAATGTTTGTGTAGAAGTTGCCGGTGATTAGAATTCGTCCCGATTCAAGATAGTCTTTACGTAGGTTTAACAATGCATGTGTCGCTAGATCTTTTCCGACAGTTTCTGCTTCCCTTCATAGATCATCACTGAATGAACAAAGCTATTGGTGTCACATAATTTAAAAAATTTTATACAGGACTTATGTTTTTTTAACGTAAGGTACTGGCAAAATTTAAGTCTGCCCCAGAAAGGTACCATACTTTCTTCTGTCTGGTTTCATTATTTTTTATATCTCTGAACAAGCATCTCAGTAAAGCGTTCGGACTTTATAAATTCGATCTTCTAGTAGAGCTTCCTCGTTATTTGAAAAGTGCGAGAATTTCAACAAGATTTCAAAACGATTTCTTAACATAACCGTAGATGCCACATCATTCTTATACTTTTGGTCGCAGCACCAATAGAATTCTATTAAAGGATAAATTACAATCCACATTCATAGCAGAAGACCGAAAAACCTTGTTGGTTTCCAAGTTGACAAGCGACTAGACCGAGTATGTTGTCGTTTATTTAGAACCTGCTAAGCGTTGCGATTTGTTTCTGTTACCATATGTTGAACGATGTTATCACTTAGAAATAACATAAAACAATCAAACGGTGCAGCATCTACAGTTATGTTACTTATAATACCAGAAGCATCCAAAAAATTAAATATTTGCTGATAATCTCTAGTAATCTCAAACCATTGTGTAGTTGACGATATTGTAATATCTAAAATAAGAAAATTATGGAAATAAATTAAACTGTGTAAAAGTATTCAACAAAAATAAAGAATGCCAGCAATAGATTTATTTAATTCACTGTCAGATTCTGAATCAACAGATGAGGTCGAGTCTTCATCACTAGGTACAAAAGTTTCATCATCAGATTCGGCAAAAATCAGCTAACTCTTGCTGTTTCAAAGGTTTGTATTTGTCGTTCATTGAGGAAGAATTATTGTTCATGGTTTAAAAATCGAGGTAATTAAACTGCGTAAAACTACAAACTGAACCGCACAATATTTTCTTAAATGCACACCTACACCCAAGGGCGCCGGAAGGTTTTTTCCAGGGGGGGGGGGGGTAAAATAAAGATTGCCGTCCAATTCCACGTTTCTCAACAGCATAAAATTATTATTTTTTGTATACATTTAATTGTTTTTGCAAGCCAGGGGGGCAAATGGCCCCCCCTACGGGCGGCTTTGCCTACACGATAGAGTTACAACTAATAACTTGCAATAACTTGTTTAGCACGTTTGTTATACGAAAGAAAACGAATTAATTTAAATGTGAGGATAATCATTTGTTTGACCGCTGGCCACCATGTGGCGCTGAAGTTAAATTCCTTTATCTAGAAAAACAATTTTCTTATTGAAATTTTCCATTAAAAAAATTTTGTTTTGAAAATTTACAACTTTTATTTCTTGACCGTCCAGAGTGGGAGTGGTCTCTTTTTACTCCTCTCCACGTGAACTTTCAGGAAACCTATAGAAAACTTCAGGATCTAAACCGAACTTTAGCAAAAAATCCCTAAAATATTTAAATTGCTACTATTTCGGAAGTTCTTTCAATGTGGTCCCTTTCAAATATTCTGTTCATCGCAAGGAATAAGAAAAAAATAAGATTTTGTTATAATACTATAGTCTAGCTCACTCACAGTACAGATGATTTATTTACAGCAACAAGAACTCTGTCATCACAACTGTGTGTCAAGTAAATTATAAGTTTCAAATGAGATTGGTGGTTTTTAAAAAACGAATTTTCCAAAAACCCCGAATTAAAAATATTCTCTTTTTAATTCTTTTGGTGTTATCCGTTCAAGATTTATTATCAGACTAACTTTATAAAAACATCATGTTAAAATGATAAAAAGAAAATGCTAACTAGGTATATAATATTACATTACAGTATTTTATTCTATATTATATAGGTTGTTGCACTATAACTCCTCCATGCCCAAATCGTGGCGTATTTCATGGGGTGAAAAATGCCACAGGGCGTGCTGAGGGATCTTGTTGCTGCTGCTCTTCAACGGGAGTTGGTCCATATTGTTTCGACCTTTTCCAGTTTCTTCGGATGCAACATGTTATAAGATAGATTCCGGCGAAGACTAGGATCACGTAGATAGGAATAATCCAAAGATTAATCGGAGAGTTTTTATTGTAAATTGGTATTAACGGTTTTAAATTTTGTTGCTCCTTCTGCAGCTGGTGAATTTTATCAAGGTTTACAGTTTTAATTATTATCTTGGTGAGATTGGTAACTGAAGTCTCACGATGAATATTAATTTCAGGTAGTAGCATTGGCTGACCTCTACTGACTTCCTTCTCGTTGACATAGTTAAAATCATTGGTTTGGAAACGGCATCCTATAGGTAAGTATATCAAATAACTTCCCTTTAACGTGGTGAGGTCCGAATGACGACAAGCGGTTTGAATTTTCGTTTCATTCAGGAAAATTTCTATGTAATGAGATGCTTTTGGTGATTTCCACCGGGGTTCGTTGACAACTTTCTTTTGAAAATTCCACTTGTAACAATTGGAAAACGCAATCTTCTTCTTGCTTTCCGTTCACAAGGTTGCCATCTGGGCAGTAGTATCCAGGGTGCAAGTGGATGCAAAGTATCGGTGTGTATTGGTAAAAATTTTCGCTCATTACCAGATAGGTGTTAGGGGGAATAATTGTTGTACCATCTTGGGTAGGAATGGAATATAGGTGATAATAATAAAATATTTCAGGAAGTACTAAGGGAAAGTGGAGAACAAAAACGATTTTATTATTGAAATGATAAGCCTCGATTTCTATAAGGTCATAATATCTATATGTATTATTTAGTAAATTTGGGAAAAATAATGATTCCGAAGAATAATACTTTAATGCAGTTTGTACAATTGATTCAAGTTCATCGATTTTTAGAATACTACTATGAAGTGTGTTTAATCTAGCAAACGTGACTGCATTCTCGATGTCACTTAATAATTGTAAAATTAAATTTAAGGTTAAATTAAGATTGAACATTAAATCCTTAAACTCAAATTGTATTCTATTTAAGTTAGAGGTTATAACTTCTTGGTTATGTTTGATTAGAGAAACTGTTTCATTAAAATTTTCAATAATTCGTGTAGTAAGAGAAATTTCCCTATTTAGTTTTCGAACAACTTGAATTTGGTTATTTTCTAAATCATTTATTGCTTGATCGTAATGTTCGGCATCATTTGTATCTAGATTTCCTGTAATACCTTTAATGATTGTTCCTAATCCATCAATAAGACCTCGTTTTACTCGACTGTTAGGACTCAACGAGTTGAATTTTTGTTCTACCGAATATAATTGATATGATATAGCCCTTTGAAGGTTGCCTAATTCAAAGAAATATTGATTTTCACGGTTTGAAATAATAAAACTAATATTTTGGCAATGCTGCTTTATAAGAGCTATTTCATTTCCAATGGATTCTAGGTTAAAGTAATGGATGAATGTATGGGTATTAAATTTTATCCTTGCTGGACCCAGCTTGTACGGTAGAATCCCTGGGTTCCGGTTGAGGTTGGTTATTGTTACCTCTTGAAGGGTTGCCAGGTGGCATCTGCAACAATTTTGGCTGGTTAGCCGGTGGACGTTTCAAATTTTGTTTATGACAGGTTCTACGTGAAGCTTTTACCTTGAGCTTTTTGTTTTTTATTACCTTTTCTTTCGCGAATTTTGGCAGCAACTTATTTCTAGTGTTAGTGGTGATTTTTCTATATACATCGGTATCGGGGTTATAAGTCAATGGATCTTCGCGACTCTTGTTATGATTTTCAATAACAGATTCCTTTTGGTTAACTAACTGTTCGTTTAACCTTTTATAGATTTCTTTAGTTGCGTCGCGATGTTCCTGGATATAATTATTTAACAATTTTTCATTAATGTTTATGTTAAATGGATCTGTTGAGTTTAAATGGCCATTAATGATGTCAATTGGTTTTTGCTTAGTCACTGAGTGAATCGAATTATTGTACCCTAAAATTGCATAAGGCATTTGGTTCAATATATCTATTTTACTTTTATCCTTAAGCCTTAGTACACGTAGATATTCAATGAGAGTGGGGTGAAACCTCTCGATTGCACCATTGGATTGGGGGTTATTGATCGTTATAAAATGAGTATTTACCTGATGAGTTTTAAAGAATTCTTGGACTACTGAATTTTTTAGTTCGGAACCATTGTCCATGATTACTAAATTTGACAGACCATGATGGGTCATGAAAATTACGAATGCTCTGACAACTTCGTTACCTGATGCACCTGTTAGAGGATATGCCTGCGCGTATTTAGAAAATGTATCGATTATAGTCAAAAACTTTTGGCCTTGTGCTTGAAAAGTATCAACGTGAACAATCTCAAAAGGTTTCGATGGTGTAGACGTGATCATTAATTTTTGTTTGGGTGGATTTCTATCATACTTGTTCGTTTGACACACTTCGCAAAAATTTATGTAGTGAGTACTGTCTATTCTAAGTTTTGGCCAATAATAGGATCTTCGTATTCTCGTTTCTGTTTCTAAAATGCCTCTATGATTACATTTACCTTCATGATAATTTCTTATGATTTCTTGCTGTCGTTCTGTTTCGGTGACGTCTTCTAATAATGTGTTACACTTTACCAATTTAAAAGCCGAATTTCTGAAGGTTTTCCGAACAATTTCGCATATTTTTATTTATTATATTTTTAAACAAGTTAATGATGTCATTTTCTAAGTCATTGATTGAAATTTGAACAAGTAATCGTCTTTTGGTAGGAAATATTTGTTGAATTTTAGGTTTAGTTAGCGAATGTAAAACAAAATCGATTATTACTTGATGGTGCTCTTTCGGATGATGGAATTTGTTGAATTGGTTCTTCATGGCTTGAATAAACGGTATCACCTTCGTTAGGATCACCTTCTTCTGCGGTAAGTGTTTCCTCAGATGAGTGTCTTCTCGCAAGATTATCAGTTTCTGCGTTTATTTCTGTAACATCCTGCAATGCAGGGGGTTCAGTTATGTTGACAGCTGTTGACATATTGTCATCATCCACTGGATTTCTTAGTTTCAGTTGTTGGTTAAACTCATCCATATACCTGAAAAACTCTTTGGCGTGTATCTCTATACGAGATAGAGCGTCCGCGTTAGTGTTGGCTTTTCCTTTTTTATACACGACTTCGTACTCAAATTCCTTAAGCTTTAATCGCCATCTCACTAGCCTGGAGTTCGGCTCTTTTAACGACATCAGCCATTGCAGGGGCTTATGATCAGTGATAATTTTGAACTTTTTTCCGAAGAGGTACGGTCGAAAGTATTTTGTAGCCCAGACGATTGCCAAAAGCTCTTTCTCAATCGTGCTGTAGTTCTGCACTGACTCGTTTAATGTTCTTGAAGCATATGCGATTGGCCTGTCACTTCCGATAGGTCCTTGTGACAACACAGCACCTATCGCCACGTTACTTGCATCGGTGGTCAAATTGAATTTCTTGGAAAAGTCAGGATATTGGAGGACGGGATCGTTAGTTAATAAGTTGTTACAGTCCTCAAAGCATTTAATGTACTGTGGAGTAATTTCGATTTTAGCATCTTTTTTTAAGCAAAGCGTAAATGGTTTAGTTATACGTGCAAAATTTTTAATAAATTTTCTATAGTAACCTAAAAGACCTAAAAAGCTTTTTATTTCTTTTGTAGTTTTAGGTAGTGGGTACTTCTTAATGGCTGCAATTTTATCGGGATTTTGTTTTACGCCTTCAGGAATGACAATGTGAGCCAAATATGCCACTTCCCTTTTTAGAAACTCCCATTTGTCGAGTTGTATTTTTAGGTTGTTTTCTTGTAGGCGTTGAAATACTTTGGTAAGGTTGACAACATGTTCTTGGAGGGATGTTGAAAATATAATTATATCGTCTAGATACACTAAGCAAATATCGTTCTGCAATCCTCTTAGGACATCATCCATGACCCGCTGGAAGATCGCAGGGGCATTCTTGAGTCCGAAGGGCATCCTCACGTACTCATAGTGTCCGTTTTCTACGTTGAAGGCCGTCTTTGAGGTATCTTCCAGATTCATTTCAATTTGATGGAACCTGCTGGCCAAATCTAGTGTGGTGAAATAATTGCATCTTCCCAATTTGTCTAGCACATCAGTGATATTGGGCAAGGGGTATCTATCGTCTATTATCTTCTGGTTAACCTTGCGATAGTCTACCACAATGCGCCATTTCTTCTTCCCAGAGGCATCTGCCTTTTTTGGGACAACCCAAATTGGTGATGACCAGGGCGAGTTACTTGGCCGGATGATTCCTTGCTCCAACATAGATTTTATCTGTCGTTCCACTTCTGGTTTATGTATAAATGGATATCTATTTGACTTAATATACACGGGAATTTCGTCTGTTGTTTTTATGCAATGTTTTACCTGATTCGTAAATGTTAACGTTTGATTTTCTCTATGGAAAATGTCAGAATATTTTTTGCACAATTTAAGTATTTGTTCCTTTTCTTCGGAGTTCATAT
>VTPC01007573.1:40198-51156 GCA_011009095.1 Ignelater luminosus
ACAGGTAAAGCTTATAGCTCAGTTACTTCATAAAATAAACATCTATGAATTACCAAGATACGTTATGTAAAGTATGTAATGTAAAAAGACATTTTGTGCTATTAGTAGTTACTCTTTAGGAGAGCTAGTTATTTTATCAATTAGTTAAACTGTAGAAGAAAGAGCAAACGAGTACATTTTTGTGAAATAAACTTAATGTAATTTGCGATACTTTTGTAAGGGTCGAAAATACCAAACCTTATTGGTGCCAAGGCAACTAAGAAGACGGTCTGAAATCCAAAGGTCAGTTATTGTAAAAGAATAAAGTTCGAAGTTTTAGTAGAAGTATTACAAAAATTTATTTATTAAGAAAACGAGAGTATTAAAAGGAAAAGGAAATTTTCTTAGAAAAGAAACATTCACATTCCATAATAAGCATGAAGTATTCAACGTAAAATTATTATCAATGGTCGTAAAAAGGCAGTTTGGTAATGCCCACCATAACGACAACACTCTACATCTGGGGAAATAGCGGTATTCACACACAGTACTACGCACTTATGCAGATCCTATTTCTACAGAGTTTATCAGTTTACAGTACACATTACTTTCGTGCTTTCTCCAAGGACATCATAGATCTTGTACTTGCAAAATTAAATAAATTTGAATTAATGTAATCACTTGGGTGCAAATTCATCACTTTTGTTATGACAGGATTTACAATATCCTTAAAAAAAAGCAAAAGTGCAATGCACACTGTAAACTGATAAAATACTCGCTCAGTAGAATTTAGCACAATTTGACAATGTAATTTGTATTAAACTAGTAGCTACGAATATTCGGAAAAATCCTAGAAGATAGGATCTCAAGCATTTCTTGCATGAAGAAAACAATAATACCGGCGTCCCAAATACTGAGATTTTTACTATGTTGCTTGAAATGAAAAATATTACCCGTCACAGATTTTCATCTTCACCTTGATTGTAATGTTCAGCATTAAAACAGTTACAATATTGCAAGAAATAGCATCTAGAATTGTACACGCAGCTAAAATCTTATAAACTGTTTGTTTGAACATTTTTCCACAATTTGAAATCATCAGCACTGAAACTGCCACTTGCAGTTGATGTCTTAGGTACTTCTTGCAAGCATAAAATCCTGATGTAGATATCTGAGACAACAGAACCTTCAATGTATTGCTCGCCCTGACAAACTGTCCCCATCATCAAATTTCCATGTTTTACTCTAATTTTCCAAAAGTTAAAACCTGAAACTTTTTTACAATCTTCAACACTCCTTGTAGGAAACAAATAATAACGTTGGCATCTGAGACTGCAGGACTTTTAGTATATTATTGAGCATAACAGTTAGAGGTCGGTATGTGAATGCGCAAGTAATGAAATAAAAATTAATAGAATAGGTTATGCGGAACTGTGAAGCACGTGTCGCATATAGCGTCAAGAAAGTGAATTGGATGACGTGGTTTACAATGAGTCACGAATCATAATGGATCGTGCATAACGACAGGTCACGAGAGATGGGTTGGGTTACATACGTTAGTTTACCAAATCACAGACCATAATGGATCCCAAATCATGACGAGTTGCTATGAAATCTAATTAAAATACTGTTTGCAATTTTACATATATCCTTGACTTTTGCACCACAGCCGTAGGAAGTGCGGACGTATGAATGAAAAGTGGTAGTTTTGAGCAAGTACGTGTACATTACCTACCGTGCTGTGTTTACCTACCAGAGATAATCAAACAGTATGGAGTACTTATTTTGTGTTGAGGCAGCAGCGGTGACGGTGCGGTCTCGGGTGCCAGATTTCTTGAGCGGGTTATAGCTTATGGCCAGTCAAACCACAAGCAGGAATATATGAAGCGGACGGATAGGATAGGGCACCTTGTTACCTTACGGATTACCAGAATACTCAATCTAGACTGGATCTGGGTTGACTGTTAATCTGACTTCGAAATCTACAACCATGCAACTGCCTTTCGACGGTCGGACATTTGCTTTTATACCCTGTCAGTTCCCCCATACTAGCAAGCACACGGAGCGGGGACGCTACAAGTGAGGCCGAACTAATGGGGAAACCGGCATGCAGCTTGCATTGTTATGTTTTAAAACGATACAAGAGAGAAATGCCAATTCAATATTTACTTCTCTCTTGAGCAAAGATATCTAGTCTATAAATGAAATTTGGAATATACACTACGTGCTTATTGATAGCCAAAAGAACAAAATAATGAAATTAAGCTGCTTTGCCTGGACCAGAGATCCACTTACAAAAACAAAAATACAAGAAGTCGACCTTACTTACATTTATTAAAACAATAATGATAATAAAAAAATGAATCAAACACACACAAACAAAAATACAAAGCAATAACAAAATAACACTACAAAAGAATATCAATAAGAGGCATAAATTAATTTCTGTTTGGAGAACAGAGTCGATAAAATAATAAAAACAGAAACAAACTATAAGAAAAACAAATTATTACAATAAACAAAGCGAAATGATTCTGTTACGTTAAAATTTTAAAATAGAACACAAAAGATCAAAATTCAAATATTAATTAACCCGACTAAGGTAAACTTGACCATAAATTGTTAAATATTGACAACTGAACATTACATTTAAGAACAAAGAAATGATTGCCAAGTTAGTAATTTTGTTGCAACAATTTATCAAACACCAGCTAAAATTACCTGGGAACGTTGCTGTTACAAATTAGTTAAGAAGTTACTTGAAAAAATTATGATTCAATAAAACAATACGAAACTGATTCTGTCTAAGCAAAGTTTTCGTATAAAATATTTCACAAAGTTCGACGTTCTCCTAGTCTTTAAGCATTAAAATTCATATAATAAAACAGCAGGTTTTCTTTCTTACTCATACAGGAATTCTTTCTTCCAGAAGGTATGTGCAGACCTCTGTTTTCCGACGAAAGGCAGCTAGATCCAATAATTGAGAAAACTTTAATTTCGAAGAACAACCACTTATTTTACGTTAATCACAAAAAAAACATAAGAACAAAATCCAGGCGTTTACACACAATTTTATAAACGAAAATCACTGAGTCTCAAGCACTATTAAAATTTTGCGGAGCTTCCAAAACGTAGTATACACACAGATGCTACACCAACGGGGCCAAAATGGTTACGTTCCTACCCTCTACAATTTCTGCTTCCTGGAGGACACCAGCGTAATTATATTTGGGTTATACATTCCTCACGATAACGAAATTTATAAGCCTTGCTGTTGGCAAACAAACCACTTTCTTCCGCGACTATTGCGCGTCTCTGACACGAAGAAATTACGATTTCTCCAGTCAGATCTCTTTTTTTTCTAAGAGGGCCGCTTCACTTAATTTGGTTTGAATCCAATTAGGGGATGTAGTGGTAAACGTCGAAAATTACCACAAGTTCAAGTCAACAGCTATCCACGTAATGCCTAACCTCTGCGTTTTTTGTTACGCAGTTCGTACTTACGGAAGTGGGGTTAAAAAGTCGGATATACACCCTAACAGATTAAGACATTAATACTCTTTATGCAACAATGGAAAATTTTACTTGTAGATTCGCTAGTTTAAATTTGACTTCCCCGAGACTGTGTGACTGCAATATTGCAACTAATGATTCTGGGCATTTGATATTGGAAATCAACGAAAGACACGTCTACTGGAGTCTAGGTGTCGAGACCACAAAAATATTAATTCTTTAAAATAAAATTATAACAAACATTCGTTTAATGAAACAATTTAAATATTGCGCGTCAAGAAAACAAATATCCGAACGAAATTGAAAAACAGGGGCGGATTTAGTGCGAATTTTAAAATAACATTACAACTTAATCATATTATATTCTTTGAATGATTAACCCTTTTTTTTATTTTTTTTTTTATTTTAAACCATAGAGTTTTGAATATCATCACAATATACATTATATTTCAGGAAAAAGGGTTTTTAGGACATCTTATTATTTCCTATTACGTTCTTAATTTTTTTTTTCTATTTAAGATAAACCGTTAGTCATTACTTGGTACGCGATAATCTCATAATACACTTACAAAGGAATATGCAACTTGTAATGTAATTATGTCGTAATATTTTTTCTGGCGGCGATAAATGTGATAAAGAATGCAGTTCTTACGGTCTAACATTTAAAAATGTGATGCCTTTCATCGACTACTACAGAGCTACTTGTTAGGATTACAACCCAGTAACTGCAACTGCAGCTCTTCAAGAATTCTACATTTTTAAAAAAGAGCTTGGTTTGCTACTTCGTTAAGATCGCACCAAGGCATATTTGTCCTGCGCACAAAAATTAATGCATAATATGATAATTTTGTCTCATTTCTATATTTTCTTGGTATATTGAGTAATTGTTTTTATTGACATGATGTAAAATTTTAACCACATTACAGCAATTAGAATGGCAATAAATACGAAAAACAAATGCTCGTATTCATCTCTATTTTTAATTTTTTAAATCAATTTTAAAATTACTTTTAAGATTTTTTTGATTTTAAATCCTATCTAGTATAGCAGCGATGTGGCGTACTGTCAATTAAAGTTGAAATCAGTTTTTGTGATATTTTTTGCCACTGGTTAGAACAACTTCTGTAAGGTCTTCAAGAGTCGCTGAAGCAACGGGGAGCTCTCTAAATCGCCTCTTTAGTTCTTTCTATAAATATTCTATTGGTTCATATCTGAACTTTTAGAAGGCCAATTGAGGATTAGAATAATTATCTTTTTTAGACACTCGACAACCTGCTCTCGTTTAAAAGCAGAACTCGAGCCCAATCTTGTATCTGCAAGTTTCTGGATTCTAAGACAAAGTTTAGTCGGGTTCCATGATGCTCTACAGAAAAACATGATCCACGAGCTAGCATTCTGGACTTGATATTGGCTTTTCTCAAGTGATTTCTAATGGCCTAAACTCAAATCATTATTTTTTGTGTCTCAACAAGCTGCTACCGAGACTTCTAGCTGTTGCAAACAGATAAAGGACGCATTCATGCCTATGACAGACTTGTACGATAATGGACGAACAGTCAGTAATATTTGTTAAACGGAGTGAAAAGTCGGGTCCAATACAGCTGGTAAAGCATTCAATGGACAATAACTACGGTTCAATCCTGTACGATCGTACGACGTTAATAGTCCTCTAAGCCTGTAAAAGTTTGGAAAATACCCACCGCAACATTCTACATCGGATTACTAGTGGCATTCACCAGACAGTACCGCGCACGAAAGAGTAGCAGCAATACAGAATGAATGAATGCAGTTATTCTTCAATATTACTTTTGGTTCGCTGGTTCTGCTTTGTTGACGGTTTGGAACGGAATATTTTAATAATAGTAATAATAATAATGGAAGGGCTGAAATGAAGAAAAGGAATCACCGAAAGGAGAAGATTCATTTCATTTTATAAATTTTATGTAACATTTATTTACACAAGTAATAAACGACATTTACAATTAATTTGCCGTGTGATATTAAAATCTAGTAAATCCTATTTAAAAAAGCATAAGTTACTATTCTTGCTTGGTTAAGAAAAAGGGAATACCTACCTAATTCTGCAAATCAGAAATTTCTTTATTAACGATTAAAAGGCCGTGTGTATCTCATTCAGTTTAAAAGTATTCCGGTGTACACATGTAAATCTATAATTGGTATCTATAAAATAAACCGAATTGAGATTGGGATTCCTGACCTGTTTCAGGACATAAATAAATAAACATTTTTGGAACTCTCAGTGGAGTAAACAGTTGTTTAATTTATTGTTCCTTAGAAAAGTTGATCACAGCCAATGATTGCTACAATAGAAAAAACAGTTTATAAAAGCAGCATCTACTTACGGATTTTCCTGCTAATCAGTGAAGTTAAATGTTATTCAATCAAGATTTCACAGCTAAAATATGCAGAAAAAATTGCATTTGCTTCTGCTAGGAAGGTGTGTCACTGCCAAATATATAGTTAAAGGTATGTAGTTGTAACAGTATATTTGGTTGCATAATCATCTTAATTTCACTTAAGTATTACGTTGCTTGAAGTTTTAATTATACTTGTTTATCTTGTATGTAACAAACAGCGAACATTATTTAAAATACTTTTTGAATTTAATCAAAATAGACAGTCTGTACACGAAGAAACTTCGGGCTTTCCAATTAGAAATTCTAACTGATTGTAATCTCTGAGGGCACAGAAAAATGCTTCGGCTCAAATCCAAGACTCTTGAGTAAGGATTGATCATTCGATTACTCCTCTTATTTGCAATACCGCAATATTACTTAAAACTTGTTGAACATTGTAAAAAGATTGCAGACAACAAAATTAATATTTTCAAGTATTTTATACAAAAGCAATTTTATATTTATTTTTAAAAACCAAGTATTTGAAAGAGGATATTTAATATAAATATTTAATTCGGTTGAAATCCAAAACAACTTTCGACGTAATCAATATTTAACCTCAATTCTTCTTATCTTCTTAAGCAAGCAATCTTATAGGCTTTCAAATTTTTCTCCATTCAGTTGTTTCACTACGGCAGAATTATTTGGAATAATATATCAATGCGAATGCCAATTCAACGATAACTAGGTTACAACACAATGATAAAGCTCTAAATAGCAATTAAGTCATCCTACAATTCAATATCACGAGTTCACTTTCATCACACTTCAAAAGTTAAAGAGAAATAAAGAGGAATAAAGACATAACAGTATACAATTCAAATAAACAAACCTATAATTTATGGTTTCTTTTGTATTTACTAACTCGATAGTCAGCAAATAAATATCTTTGTAGCGATGAAAATTTTCAATTTCATTTTGTATTGTCAATAAACAATGTAGAAACCCTGGCGTCCCACTGAAGTTATTTAAAAATAAAATAAACAAATTCTATTGTTTCTCGTATTTGGTTATCAAAACTACACGTGATTTGTTATTCTTGTAGTTATTACATTTTCTTTCTTTCTTTTTTTGTACGATAAACGTTTACATTACATTTTTGGAAATGTCAATAATGCTATAACGTTTTTTCTTTAACCCTTTCAGTCCCAGTGATCATTGTAATGTACATACAATTAAGACACGTTTTTTATCCAATAAAGTTAATAATCTTTTGTTGAAACTTAATGTACATCACAATGAACATGTTTTTAAGCGACTAGATATGTATTAGTTGCCACCTAGTGTACATTCGGTTAAATACACAGTTTCAAAGTTTGAGTGTCATGGCTGACTCTACACGACTGGTAAAATGTAAGTAAGAATATTAATTTTTTTGCATGTTTAGTCTAAAGAAAATTATTATATTTGCATTCTTATTTTATTGCTAAAGATTTGTAGAATGTATTTATGCATGAGTTTCAGGTAAAAATTAGGTTATTTAAGTTATGTAGCCTCTTTTTGACTGTTGTACAGTATAATGTACATAGGGTTTG
This sequence comes from Ignelater luminosus, assembly GCA_011009095.1. Taxonomy (NCBI): domain Eukaryota; kingdom Metazoa; phylum Arthropoda; class Insecta; order Coleoptera; family Elateridae; genus Ignelater; species Ignelater luminosus. Next base: position 47,643 of record VTPC01007573.1, read on the forward strand.
ATGCACTGTTTCTGCTTTTTTTGTTATGTACATTATAATGTACATCGGGACTAACACATTATAATTTTAGCTTGCTACGATCCCGATGATCCTGCAGATGCAGAAGCTCTTTTGGATTATTTGTGGGACGATAAACAACTAGACAAAGCGTGTGAAGATGTCCTAAATCGCATCGAATGTTCTTCAGATCTGGAAGGATATTCCAGCGATGAAAGTAATGTAGAAATTGATGTGTATACACGAAAAAACATTAGAGTACGCGCTGATAGGGTAACTTACAAAGAAGAAAACTATTTAGAAAATGAAAACGAAACTCCAGAGAATCAAGAACCAGAAGGAGAAGATTTTTTAGAAAACGAAGATATGAATGAACAGCAAGAGAACTTGGACAACGGAGAAGTAGAAATGTAATTTTTAGTTCTACTAAACTTAGAGATGTTGGCTGGAATAAGAAAGCATATTTTCAGAGAGAACTGACTTTTAATTCAGGATGTAATGAGAAGGAAAATGAAATTGTACTTTTAAATCCAATTGAATATTTCTATAGATATTTACCTGATGAAATCTTTGCAAACATATCAAGCATGACTAATATCTATGCTTTACAGCAAGGCTCAACATCTTTTAAAAACACTACTAAGGATGAAATCAAAAACTTCTTTGGGCTCCACATTATTATGTCGTGTTTGCAATTTCCGAGAATAAGAATGTATTGGGACAGGGCACTACATATCGATTTATTTGTAAGCACAATGACTAAAAATAGATTTTTTCAACTAAGAACATGCATTCATACAGTAAATAACCTTGAGAAACCAAATGACTGCAGAGACAAACTTTTCAAAGTAAGACCCTTATTCGATAGCATTCGAAAACGATGTTTAGAGTTGAGAACAGAAGCTAATTTTTGCGTTGACGAGCAGATAGTTTCTTTTCGGGGACGCCTAACTATTAAACAATATGTAAAGGGAAAGCCCTCCCCATGGGGTATAAAGATCTTTGTACTCTGCGGACAAAGCGGTTTGGCCTATGACTTTATTATCTATCAGGGAGAATCAACCGAGTTGGATCCTAGTAATCTTAAAAACTTTGGACTAAGTTCAAGTATTGTTCTTTATTTGGCTTTGCCAAGGGTTGCTGAACACAGCAGCCTTTTTTTCGATAATTATTTCAGTAGCTATAGTTTATTTGAAATACTAAAAGATAAAAATATATATGCAGCTGGTACAATTCGTGTATGCAGATTTAGAAATCCACCCTTCATTTCTGATAAGGAAGCTCGCAAAAAGAATAGAGGATATAGTGAAGAAGTAGTCAGCAAAGATGAAAAAGTAGTGTTATGTAAATGGGTTGATAATAGATCGGTGACTTTAGGATCTAACTTTGTGGGAATTGGTGTTGAAGATGAAGTTCAAAGATGGGATAAAAAGAAAAAGAAGTATGTACAGGTTAAACGACCTGAAGTTGTAAAATTGTACAAGCTCGATCAACTACTAAGTACATACAGAATATTCCTAAAAAGTAAAAAATGGGCACTACGAATGTTTTTCCATGCCGTGGACTTTGCATGTGTAAACAGCTGGCTTGAATACCAGCGCGATGCAGAAGGAATCAATGTTCCTACTAAAGATGTATTAGATCTTTTGCATTTCAAGATGCGACTAGGGGAAGCACTGATTCGTGTGGGCAAACTATTCAATTCCAAAAAACGAGGTCGTCCATCCAGCTATAGTCACGGAGATATTTTACAACCAAGTAAAAACAAAAGGATCACAGAGGTTAGACCACTAATTGAGATACAGACTGACAATACCGATCATATGCCGGCATTTGATAACAATAAAGAGGCAACTCGTTGTAAATATAAAAAGTGCAACAAACGAACACACATTTATTGCGACAAATGCAATGTCCACCTTTGTTTTGTAAAACAACGCAACTGTTTTAAACTTTTTCATAGAGCCTGATGATCTCTGTACTATATTTTTTGTGTAAAAAAGATTTTTAATGTAAAGACTAAATATAATCTGTGGTGTATCTTATGTTTCATTATCTATAAAAATTGTTTTTTTGAATCCTCATGTACATTATAATGTACATTCAATATTCTCCACAAAAAAAATATAAAAAATCAAAATATCAAATTTTTTGTGATATTTAGACCAAACGTAATGTAATTAAAGTGAGTAAAAAATTTTTATATAGAAGAAATTAATTTGGGACTGAAAGGGTTAAATCGGATTCAACGCAGTAATTGAAGTGAGATTTTTATTTTACAATTTTTGAAATTTGATAAAAAGAAATATTATACCTAAAGATTACATAAATCCACTTCATTTTCGTCTTTCACAGTTTACCCAAAGCCTTTATTATAGAATTATCTGGAAAGATAGTTTCCAATATTTAAAATTTATTATACCACTGTTTTTGCTATAGTGCGTTTGTCATGTGTATAATTTAGCTACAGACAATTAACACACATCAGTTGCAGGGGTTGATATGATCTGCATAATTCATATAGGTAACTGTAATTCTTATAAAAGTGAAATTTGCATATACAAGAGTGCACGTGTGCTTTAACTAATAGATTGGAATTGAGATTAACATGATGATGGTTTTGCCTACTTTTGTTATTTACTTTGCTTTACCTGGTTCTTATAAATTTTTAACAAATCTATAAAATATTGCTTTGATTCAATTACTGAACAACCTGTTCATTTAACAACATTATCTTCATTAAGGAATTTGTTTGTTAGCAACATACACGTACCTATTATGTGGAATGCTTTTCACGCGAGTGGAAAGCATTTGATGTAAACACATCAGTATCAAGATACATTTTATTGAAATATTTTAGTTTCCTGAAATAAAAGTACAAATTTAAAAAGAGAAAAGGTTATATTGCTTTCTAAGCTACAGAAAAGAATAAAACCGCATTCGTAATTAGAAATAAAAATTTTAAAAATTTATTAGATGCGCTATAAACCAAACCATTAAGAAATTGGACCGACTCCAACTGCTCCAACCTGAACGAGAACGCTATATTTTATTAAAAAGGCACGCTAGTTATAGCAAACTACTTTTCTGGAAATGCTAAATTAGAGTGAAATGCAAGTTCGAAGTAAGATATGTCACATTCACGAAAACAATTTTAATTTATAGAGGCTGTCAAAGCAATCTTAGTCTTAATGAACAAAGACTTTGAAAAATTTAAAAAGGAAACCATCGCAGAAATACAAATAATTCAATTTAATTCAATTTTCCTACCTTTTAAAATTATGGTTCTCTTGTTTAATAAAATGAATGCTTCTTATATATTTTGTATAATTTAATTTAACTTCCTTCCAACTCTCGCTCTGACAGATTGCGTAATCTCATTAAGGGACCTGATTCACAAAAGTTAACAAGATGATGACACAATTTAGAAATTTTGTGCGCACCTCTACAAACAAACTGAATTAGAAATTAAAAAGTAGTTTACGTCGTTTTTGCTTTGTATTTAGTTGACTTTTAT
>VTPC01007574.1:0-31766 GCA_011009095.1 Ignelater luminosus
GAAATAATAAAAGAAACACTGGGAAAAAAGAGTGAAAGGTTTGTTGAAATTAATGGGGGTGGATTAGATTAGTTGTTGAATGTTGCAAACGCTGTTGTTAAAGAAAACAAGAGAAATGTTGCCCGATAAATAAGTGTTAGCTGTTATTGTTTTGTTTGCAATCTTCTTGTACATAACAAATAAATACCAATGATTCCAGTATCATTTTCGAATAGACTGCAGTAACTCGTTTCAAACTGCCTAAAAACATCATCTACACATAAACACAGGCCTTGAAAATCGAGCGCTACCGGCTAACGTTCAATGGCGTTCAATATAGTTGTCTACTGATTTCGATTTTTTAAAGTAGAGCTACTAAAGCTGGGCAATGCATGTTTCATTGTTTATTATCTAAATAATTGATTTTGTTTTGCTTATATGACATATACAAGGTGTTAAAATATGACTGAATGTCACGTGATTGACAAAGTGCGTCAAATATGCCAAAACTAATCTCTGAGATAATTAATTTTGTGCATATCGGATTACATAAGCAATGTTCTTCTAGTTCACAACCATTAGTTTTTATCACACAAATACATAAGCTGTCAATAAAAATTTTTGAGACGTGGCACCTTCAGTCATTAATGAACACACAGTACTATATCAGGTTTTTGGTAGGAATGTATGTATGGGGACTTAACAGCATAAAAATGGATATTTTAAAGTCTCCACTGATTTTGATTTTTGAAAGCATATGATAGAAGCATGTAGTAATATAACATTGCATATTTTTTGCATATATTACTGGGTTTAAATGATACATTTTAGTGCATATATACATTTTCTTTATGGCATATCTGCCCAACTTTAGTTATTAGACTCAGGTATTAAACTCTTGAAATGTTAATGCATACTCCTAAAAGTCTGTGTTCTTGATGACTATATCAACTATGAAACACAGGCAAGTATACATACAGAAAGTATACCTTCTTTTTAAAATATTGCAGAGCAAAGCTACTCTAGATTAAACAACTTTGAAAGTTTTGAAAAATATCAATTTTAAGCAATACATTTTAAGAAAAAGACACCAGAACAATTTTTCTTAGTTCGTTAGTTAAATGCAGATTTGCAAAGTATTCCTTGAATTAATTTTTCTGCTAACCTGCAATGTATATGTAAATTTGAAAAATTTCAAATTTTAAGGAGAAGAAGAGCAATGTGCACTTTGAATACAATTAAAGGTTCTGTAGCCTGTACGTAATCTGCATAGCATAAGCAGAAAACACACAACTTGTCATTAGTTATAGATCCAACTCGAGCAAAGATTTTGGGGTTTGTGTAGTCAAATGCAATGTGAGGCTTATCGTGTGGTGAAAACTCATTAAAATATCAGTAGCTTGCTCTTTTTACAATTGACTACTATTTTACTTGAAGCATTCTACAAACTAAATTAGATTACAAATGTAAAGAAATCCAGCTAAATTTGCTGCTTTTTCGGTTTCAAACATGTTTGTCGGTTTATTGTTATTTTTGCACATATCAGTCTTTCTCGTTGCCCACGATATAGGAAATCAAGGCTTATTATTACATTAAAATAAGAAACTTTTTCTACGGTGGTGTTAAAAGTAGCAATTCCTAATAGAGTTTTCGGTGTCGAAAACGGCTTTTTCAAGTACTAATGTCCAAAAGTAATATTCTTGCTTACTAGTGCTCAAAAAGACTACCAAAAACTGTATCAAAGAATGTTTTTGAGCACAGGCAGAGAAAAAATAGCGCATACAACACATGCCAAAAGAGGTCTACGTCCTTTGCATTCGCAAAAAATTACTCTGATATACTATTTCTAGCAAAAGTTATCAAAAGAAATGCTGGTAACCTTATCATCAATGGCAATCGTTCAAGAACTACGTGAAGAGATTTATTTATTTTTCATACTTCTTTTTTGTATTTTTCAAATCTGAAAAATGCGATGTTTATTTGTTCAATTCTTGACATTAAAAGTAACCATCTTACATATTTAATACTTATAAATAACTAAGTAAGTCTTTAATGGCACAAATCCTTTAAAGAAGTGTCCACTTATTTGTAACATCATAGATATATCTGATACCATTATGTAAGCACCATGTGGTTAATACAACTCAAAGATTCTCTTCTTAAGCATATGCACACTTTCTTATTTATATTTCTGCGATCTCTGTGATTCCACTAAAGTATTGTTTATTATTGGCACACATATGATGTGGGTGCACACAATTTGATAAAATGGAGGAAGCTAACGGAGACTTTTAGTAATAACTATAATTGTTTTTAAAGATTAGAAATATAAGTTAATGGAAATCATAAAAACCATGAAAACTGTACTTGTCCGGCACTTGTGCTACAAAATTCATATTGTTCTCATTCTTGGAACAAATTGCAATACAGAAGTAGAACTTTTTGTAAGAATTATATTAACTAAGCATTATTTCCGGGTATACATAGTTTTAAGAAGCCAGGATGAATAATAACAGCATTTCACTATCACGTGCTAGACAGTTATTTGTTTTTAATTTTCTAGTAACCCTTGAATGATTTTAATTGGTATTCTAATGAAGGCAAAGCAATTCTGTTATAAGAATATCACCATTTTTTAAAATTTAAATTGAAATAAGCAGAAGACTGATTTTGTTGCAGTAGAGCTAATTTAGATTTTTGAATAGTCTTATGATTTTCATTATGACTATGACACATCAAATGTATACGAAGAATGTCTTGAATAGTTTCTTCGGTAGTTCTATCAAGATTAAGATCGATTTCTTAGACATGTTTATACCTATATTCCAAAGTGTACTATTTTCAATACACAGAGTACCTAAGACCCAGTGGTAGATATTTGTATAATTCAGAATAGAAATATAGAAAATAACAACCTTACTGAACATCTTTCTCACGTACCACCGGCAGCAGGAACGCCGTGAGCTTCAGGAGAATAAGCACTTTCTTTATAGGACAAGGTTTGGTTATGAATCTTGGCTTTTTGTCACATATATGGGATGACTATCACAAATAACAAAATTTTTGTAAATAAGGGCGTGTGAGCAAAAATCAGTACAAAACCTATAACTAAATAACACTGTTATCTTTCAGCTAGAATGAACTGCAACTCATTAGTAAGTTCTTGAATTAGTATGTCACAGAATGACTACCTTTACAATTGGTAAGATAAAGTTCAGTCTTTGAAAAATACAGTCTTTTTATGGTTTGCCGGACTGTTTTGATAATTTCTTCCTTTCTTTCCTTATTCTCCATGGTAAACGATTTTGTTCAAGGTTTCTTCAAAATAGGTTCTTCAACCAACAGGTTAAAAGAAGGGCATATTTCCGGTTGGTATATATTCTAGAATTTAAGTGATGAAATATGTTTGGTCAAAAAATTTTGAAGTCAGATTTTAGTGAAATCTGTGAAACAACTTTCTCTACCTTTACAATATATGTTACACAGTTTTTGTCAATGTTAACTCTTCTGCCCAGTTAAGCCAAAATCTCCACAAATCTCGTTATCAAGTACTTTTTTTTTCTGTGGTATCCTCTTCGATATACTTCTAAACTATTTTTCTACCTTCAAGATTTATTTGTATTATCTTAAACGTCATAAGTTACTTTCTTAGTAATTTCACAGAAGTCATTTACAATAAAAACAGATTCTTCTGCATTTTGAAGTTTAAATAACAGCTGAAGGTTGTTGTTTTTATTTAGATTTTCTATTGCACTGATTGTAACGTGTTAGAAACAGCAGATACCATATAGTTGCATTGAGTACATTATTAGCAGTACAACATATACGTCTACTTGCACAAAAATAATTACATGAGTTTTATTTTATTAGGTTCTATGCTATGTATCATCAGGTTCTTTTCAAAAAATAGTAGACAAAGAAACCATTGTCCTTTGCTCATGTTGGGATGTAAAAAAAGCATCTACAAGATACCTGCTTTTAAAATTTTAAGCAACTAGCTAAAACGGGTAACTGTCTGTGAAGAAATGACATATTACTAGCTGCGGCTATTGGGTATTATTGCTTATGATTTTTATGTTGACCTTCTACAATATAATGTCACCGGCTGTTATCGTTCTTATGTATTCTTTTCTGATATTTGGATTTACTAAATCTTCTGTGGTTTTCTAAGGCATTAAACCACTGCGTTACTTTATCAGAGGTCTTGCCTTGTCTTTATTGATTGGTAAAATTTGAATGTATTTTTGACCATCGTATTCCTACTAAATATTTTATAAGAACTCTTGATAAAGGCAATGCTTTTATTGCTACAGAAGCTTTCCGAAGATTTTGCATCACTTTTGGCAAATCAAATAGTTAATCACATCTATAACGTGGCGAACAGTTATTAAAGCGAATAATTTTTTGTATTTAGAAAAACGCAAAAAAAAGAATACTACCGCATTAAACGTTCAAATATTCAAAGGCATGAGAATTTATTTTCATTTTCATTCCTGTTTTGTCAATTATTCAGTAATCACCACACCTTAATAAAACACTAAATATGCGAAAATCATCCATTTGCAAGTTTATATTTACCCTTAACTGTTCATTTCCTCAGTCCTATATTCCCATGTTTAAGTTAATTGTTCTTTAATTTAAAACTTCCAGTTCATGGCCTTTTCATTTAAATATTGAGTTACAATAAAAAAAAACCATTTGGCCGATTCGTTGTTTTAGATTGACTTTATTTAATTATTTGCAATTCATTAGTATTTTAACTCATGTTAATTACTAAACTAATCCGCTGGTAATTGGTAATTATTATCCATCAATATTGACACTACTATTACTTTAAAGTAAACATAGTTCCCAGTTGTATAATAAGAGATCCGTAAATAGATTTTAAAGTATAGCTTAGTTAGTTAATAAATAAAATAAAACAAGGCAATGATGGTAATGACTAAAGATATAATGGCAGTATTAATTATAATTACGTAGTTTTCTATTCGTATTTTTTGCTAGGTAATTTTAGCACTAGAAACGCATTTAATAATATTGCAAAATTCAAAAATAAAATGATGTTACCATTACTAACGTAATATATTAATATTCAACAAATAGTAAGTTTTCAGTTTTAACATCTAAACTAATGGAACTTAAATTAATATCTCAAGTATAAATCACACTTAATTCATTTTATAACTAGAGAAACTTCCGTTAGTACGTTTTAGAAAATTTTAAACAAAATTAATCCGAAATCTCTGTATATGTTTAGGTTTAAAATTGCAGGAAATCAAATCAAGCGGTTGCGTGGCAACCCTTGTGAGTTTAGGGGTAGAAGGTGTGGCTTGTAAGATTCAGTCCAATCAAAGGCAAGAATTTATGCGCAGTTCTCGCGTGTGTGTAATGTATACGTCTAATGTTGCTGTAATGCTTGATATTATGAGGATAATACATTTCAAATCGTTTAGTCTATCAACAGCTTTACTCGTTGTTGGTTCCGCATGGTAGAACTTTGCGAACTCGGGACTTTTTTCATTAAGGTGATTGTTAGTTTTTCATTTATACAGTGGCGTAGAATATTTAACATTTGTTATTGTATAAACAATTTCTTAACTTTTATTTAATAAAATAACTTTGTGAAAATTGTGTTTTATTTTTATTTAAAACTAATCTTTGCCAAATAATATGTGTGATATTTTCTAATTACATTCTTATAACCAGTCGTGATTATTCAAGAAAATATAAGCAAATAAATAAAAATGGCTCATTATCTTGAAGAAGCATCCCCACACATGTTACATAACCACCAAGAAACTTATCAAACGAAGCCGTTAAATATGGATACAAAAATTCAAGAAAATAAAGGTTCGTTTTGCATAGATGCATTATTATCACGTACAGATGACCGTCCGAATTCACCCGATACGTCCCGAAGTATCTCACCATCATCAACAAGAAGTAGGAGTCCACCGATATCACCAGGAAGCGAAGAAATACCACCAACACCTTTCATTCCTAGGCCGGGATTATTAAATCATATTTATCCCAATGGTGGATTGTACGGTTACCAAGCTCAACAACACGTTCAAAGTTCCGCTTTTCATACTCTTGATGGTTCGATGGTTCAAAAAATTCAAATACCCATCAACCACCATAGTCCAAGTCAGTTACAACAAATGCAATTGGAATGGCTGGCTAGGACGGGGATGTTCTATCCAAGGCTACCAGATTTAAGTGGTAAGTTTTCTATCAGTTTTGTAAATATTAAGTGTAAATAACAACAATTAGATATACCTTTTGAAGATGTAAGTTGTTTGAGAGTATTTTATAACAAAAGCTTGTTTTGGCGGTTTTATATCCGTTCAGATATCTACATATTCAGTAAGTGTTTATAATCGATATAAGATTAACAAAGTGAAGATTGCATGAGAAGTAAGACACCAATCATTCTTAAATGAGGATAAAATGATATATCTAAACGAGAAAATATAAACAAGCATACTCACGCCTGTTTGATCTAAGTAAATATAAAAATGCGTACAACATTTTAAATATCTTAACGATTTACGTGTAAAACTAATTTTGGCAATAAACGGACTAATAAATAGAATGGCTTTTATTGCAAATAAGCTGAAACAAAATCATAAAAGGCAAAGAATCCGATTTTTTTTCGATTTACATATACCTACTATTTTTAAATAAAAACAAATGAGAAAACTGAGATTTACTAACTTCTTAACTATAAATTCTCTTTTTAAGTCCTAATCTCATTAATATAACAGTGTAATAGTACAATCAATAAGACTTCAGCACAAAAACTGCATCAAAAATGAGTTGACTTGATTAGTGAATTGAGATGTTTATAAACAAGCGACCAAAACAAAAGACAAAAATTATTAAAATTATCGTTGCCGCTAAACAGTCAGAGTCCGACTGAAACACTACGAAAAATTATTGCATCTAATCTTTCTGATGTCTTTCAAGAGTGCGATTCCGAATTAAAGTAAAAAAAGGTTTATATCAACGCCAACTTAGTTTCTCGATAATAGCTCGGGATTTCTCAACAGATTTACTTTTGTTTTTGGATATGAATTGAATTTTTATTAACTTTTTGGGTAAAAGTCAGATGCAGGTTTTTATGGCGTATACGTATTACGATACTCAGATGGAAGGGATGCTCGCAAAAATATTGGCCATTTCAATATAAATGTTTTTGTTAAAGTACCACCTGAAGCATTTTTTCCGTTTCTCTTCGTGCAATAGATACTAGATTCGCATTGGTTTCGTTTTTTGCTACAACTCCGCAACCACTGATTATTTTATTTTCGTATTCATGTACTGCGAAGAGCAGATGCTGCTTAAATGTAAAGTTAATATGGCATTTGCCGTTATAGGTAAATATGAAATGTCAAAATTTGTTTTCATTCAAAAGCAATTGATTATTGTAATTCTTAGATACAATTACTGTCATAATTAGATCTATGGAAATAAACCTGTGATTAAAGGTAATCAAGGATGGAAATATCGGACCTTAATCTGTTAGTTTAAATTTATTTTCTAAGCGACTGAGCTTTGAAGCTTAATTTACCCCACTAAAACATGACATACTGATAGTATCTATCATGAGTGTTTTATTATTTCTCTATAGTGCACTCTTCGCAGAGATATACCATAAATGTTTTAGGGTTATAATTGTGAAATTCTATAACTCAATCTGCAACCTTTTTATTCCTTTTGGAACTACTTGTAAGAACTTTGAACTTATCTAAAAAGACTGTAAAACAAAATTGGAAAAAAAAAAAGAAAGGATGATCATCAGCTACAATCAAAGATGCCAGAACTGGCATATCATCTTCGAATAAAGATCTACAACATTTATGATTGTTTTGTTGTGGTTTTATTTCCAGTTGCACAAAGCGCTCTTAACTGTGTTGTCAAGTTAAAAACGTCATTAACCAATCAGAAGTTGTAGGATTCAGATGTCAATTCAGAATTCTGTAACCAAATCGCTAGATTCAAAAGTTAACATTACGTTAGCTAATAACATAGAATCGCTTAGAGTTGCCGCACATGTAACATACGTACGATATAAAACAGTTTTTATACTTAAAAAAAGTCAATTCTTTTATTTTGTGGAAATCTTAACATTTAATTATAAGATAATAATACTCTGTTCCAATCATAGAATTTAAAAAGCATTACAGTTGTAACATGCGATTATTAAAATTTAAGTTTCCAGTAGGCTGTGAAATTATTCCGTAGGGCTTAGCTTAGACACAATGCATGCCAACTCATAACCTATAAACTGATGATTTTTGCTTTGTTTCTAATACAAACTGTCAATTGGACATATAATTTTCTGGAATAAGCTAAGACATGAATTTTTCTTTCATAGCCTCCTGGGGACTTGAATTTTAATGATCGCATGTTATAAAAATCGTCCTCATAACGTAAAAGTCATAAACTCATAACAAAAATTAAGTTGCGCTAACTCCTTAAAAACGTTTTATGCAACCGGGAGTCGGTCAGGCAAGTTAAAACTTATTTATAATTAATTATCATTTTCTTGCATGTGTGAGACTGAGGTGCTTTGAAACCTGTTACCATTGAGTAGCATCACGCGCAAATGTCAATTCTTGAATTCTTGCTGATTTTATCTATGTAGGGTCTCCAAAACTGCCGATCACCTTCTGTATATTACTTAACACATGAGCTGAAAAGTCCCAGGCCTAACAAAGAAAACACGGTTTCTTTTGTTCAAAATTAGCTTTATTCATCAACGTAATGACCATCAAGAACAACGCAATCATTCCAGCGTCGCTCTAACATTTCAATACCACTTTTGTAGAACGATTTATCTTTTGCCTCAAAATAGGACTCAGTTTCAGCGATAACCTCTTCATTCGAGCGAAATTTCTTACCGGCAAGCATTTTTTTTTAGGTCTGCGAACAGCCAGTAGTCGCTGGGAGCCAAATCTGGCAAATACGGTGGATGTGGGAGCAATTCGAAGTTCAATTCATGTAGTTTTGCCATTGTTTTGATTGACTTGTGACACGGTGCGTTGTCTTGATGAAACAAAATTTTTTTCTTTGCCATATGCGATCGTTTCTTTGCAATTTCGGCCTTCAAACGCTCCTATAACGCTATATAATATTCACTGTTGATGGTATTTCCCTTCTCAAGATAGTCGATGAATATTACACCACGCACATCCCAAGATACCGAGGCCATAACCTTTCCAGCCAATTGTTGTGCTTTCGGTCGCTTTGGACAAGGTTCACCAGTTGCTGTCCACTCAGATGACGATCGTTTTGATTCCGGAGTGAAGTGATGGATCCATGTTTCATTCATTGTCACATATCGACGCAAAAATTCCGGTTTGTTACGTTTAAACATGGCCAAACACTGCTCAGACACATCAACACGTTTTTGTTTTTGGTGAACAGTAAGCAAACGCGGCACCCACTTTGAGCAGAGCTTTCTCATAGTCAAATACGCATGCAATATAAAGCCAACACGTTCTTTTGATATCTTTACAATGTCAGCTAACTCACGTAACTTCACTTTTCGATCATTCAAAACGATTTTGTGGATTTTTTTGATGTTTTCTGGTGTTACCGCCTCATTTGGACGTCCACTGCGTTCTGCATCATCGGTGTCTCTACGACCACGTTTGAAGGCAGTAAACCAACGTTTTATTGTTGTTTCTGATGGAGCGGAGTCCCCATAACACTTTTCAAGCCATTGCTTCGCTTGAACGGTATTTTTTCCCATCAAGAAGCAGTGTAAAATTAAAACACGAAATTGTTTTTGATCCATTGTTTTGAAAATAACAAAAGTAGCGTCACTCTTAGCACAATAACTCACAAAATAATGAATAGAATATCATGAAATTTTAACAGCTGTCTTTTGAAGGTTAGTACTAACTGAAAAAGCGGTGAATGCAATAGAACTAGCGCCATCTATTTGTTAGGCCTGGGACTTTTCAGCCCATGTGTTATTATGCTTATATTAGCTTACATTAAGTTTATGCGTATTTATATTTTAGGTTTTCTATGTTTTATATTTCTTTGTGAAGTGACTCGATTTTATTTAGCAGCTGATTGCTGCGAGTGTTGGTTGGTTAGAAAATTTCATTTCATATTCTCTTTTGTGTCGTTACTCATGTCAGTTACGTATTACTTAAAAATAGTATATTATGTACCAAGAAACTAAAAATGATTTTTATGCCTGAGGGGATACTTTAATATCCTTTAGGGAATAAAAGACAGTTCAGTCCCATGGTGCATATAGGTACTGTTTCCAATACCGATGTATATACCCACATTCGTAATAAAAAATTGAGGTTTAGTCCCTAGATATACAAATAACTATTTTACTATGACAACGCTTGTTTATCAACATGTATTTATCGCAACAGCAGGTTTAGAAAATCTTAATCCCTGGTTTCCATGGTAGTGGAAATAAAATATGATTTTACGAAATAGGTTAGTATTGGGAACAAGTAAATAAAGAATTGTCCAAATTTACATAGTGTTAATAAGACCAAGTAGGTTAAAAAAGTTCCTATTAACATATGTCCGAAAATTCTTTAATAAAAAGTTATAAGAGATGAAGGAATCTGCAACACGCCAGGAACACTTTAAAGGGTTCGACAATCATTCGAAGCCTGTATTAATATAGAGGACAGAAATTTCAGGTCGTTTCGTTTTTATTATTAAAATGCTTAATTTCTTATAACTTTTTAATATAGCATTTTCGGACTTGAACATCTTTCGCATGACTTCTACGCTCGACAAATAAATCTCACTTACCTCTCTTGTAATATAATATAATACTATTCTTTTGACACTTTGCATTACGTCACTGTATGACGTTATTTTAAACTTGTCGTAAAAAGACTATGCATGAGTCGAGACTAGTGCTGATTGATTTATTGAGATTCTTTAAAGTAAAGATAAAAAATATAAGATTAAGTAATTTTTCTATATAAACAAAAACGCAAAAGGCATTTTTCTGTCAAAGCAAAACTAGATTTTAAACGTTTTTTTAGATTTCTCATGTCTCTTCATTTAAGAGGTGTATTACTTTCTTCACATCCAGTATATATTATTTGTTTATTTAGGTCATTAACACAATAAACAGACAAATCAGTACGGCACACCAAACATAATCGCCAACTAACATCACTAGCAGGTGGAAAGAGAACATGTCCGCAGTTTGATTCGTCTGGTTTTCATTTGTTCCACCTTTATAGCAAAGCAATTGTTACAAGTAAAAAGCTTCCACACTCGTTGCGGCATGCTTACGCTCCCTCCAAGTCCTCTGGTGGTTCATTAAAATGGCAATACTTTATATATATATATATTGCACTTTTTTTTGTTGTAAACTTGAAACGTTTACTACTTTTACCTTTACCTTTTACTCTACTACCAGGTTTAATGTTTCATTTGTCTACTTTTAATGATAGATACTCTTCAAATGCAAACTAATAATATTTTGATTATGAAATTTTCATAGAAGTGGGAATTACTGACTGAATATTTGGTTCTGTAGTTACTTGATTGCTTCTGAAAACTTTCTATTATTACATGCTACGACTATTACTACAGAAGTTCTCGTCGCAAAGCGGTGTTTGAGGTGTAATTTTCGGAGCGCGCTAGACGGTGCATAATAGTACATGCTTAAAACTTCTGAGAATTCAGCGACTAAGTTCAATAATCAAGCAGATATTGTGCAAATTTATTTATCTGTTAATTTAGATTAACATCAAGTAAACAATAAGCACTTTTACTTTTAGTATTTTAGTAACATGATATGCAGCATCGAAGGTCGGACTGGACGCTGGCGAAACAATACTACAAATTGTTAGGCATAAGAAATCTTGTTGTTTAGGGCATCACGTAAAGTAGGAGAATACCAAGAAATTTCTTCGTATATCGGTATTCCAGTCTAACACTAACAATACCATTTCTGGAATCTGCATAAAATCTTCTATCGATTTGAACCTGGTGATAATTCTAGAAACATCGAAAAACGTACAATAAGAGACATTAGAGACAAGAAAGTGCGTTTGCTGATTTTAGAAAGTCTTGGTAACAAAGAAGTTATGACCAAAAAAACCAAAAATGTCAAAAACAGATGAAGGTAGGTCGAATTTCTTTTAGAATACATCGAAGTCTGAAATACGCAACTTTGTCTCTGATCTTATACCTCTTATACAGGGTCCGGCAAAATGAACAACCCATTTTAAATAGCTTATAAGAATTCATTGACTTCTTAAACCGAAACTATGGAAGTTTCTTATGTTTTAAATATGGTGTGTCGCAAATGACCGCCGTTTTCTTCTATACTTTTGCATAACATCTTAAGAACCTGCCGAGGAACAGCATTGATTTCATTTGAAATATTCGTTTTCAGCTCCCTTAGATTTCTGGGTTTATTCGTAAACACTCTTATGTTTAAATAACCCCAGAGAAAATAATCTAAAAGATCCGGAGATCTTGCTGGCCATGGAATGGTACTAATCCTAGAAATCAATCTGTTTGGAAAGGACTGTCTTAAAATATTCTTGCTGTATGACTTGTTGCGCCGTCTTATTGTAACCAGTTATATCCAATTTCGTTTTGTATTTGCGGTAAAAAGAATGTTTGCAGCATTTAAACATAGCGCGTAGCAGTAACAGCTACCGTCTGACCATTTCCCTCAAAAGAGTAAGACCAAATTATCCTAGGCGAGGAGATGGCACACCATACAGTTAAGTACTTTGGGGCAATGCAAAGGTTGCTGATGAGTTTCGCGAGGATTCATTTGAGCCCAGTAACGACAATCATGTTTATTTACATCACCATTTAAATAATGTTCTGTTAATCAACGCTGCATTTTGACAACTGCCAACAATTGTAACAAAATCCTCAAAGCTTAATCTTCGAGATAAAAAGATCATCATAGTGAAAAGTATTGTTGGTCATGGTTTTAAAATGTATATAATAACTGGACAGGGGTGCAAGATCTTATAAAATGGCCAGCACGTTCACCCGACTTAAACGTTGAATTTCTTTTTGTAGGAGTGTTTGAGAAATAATAGTTATTTATATAACAAGAGTGTAAAGTGAAGGTTTTTGAACGAGTAGGAAGTTTATGGTACGACTCTTTGTAATTCACAATAGAGCTATATAGGCCAGAATGGGAATTCAACTGAGATATAAAAATAATTTTGGTAGTAATTTAGAATGACTGTTTTGGACAAAATATAGGTAACAGCTCATTTATATTCCCAGATGGAAGTCTATATAAAACAATAAAACCATATTTTATGCTATTTAATCTAAAGCTGAGCTGCTAGTGTTTCAAAAAAAGATTGATGTGAACCTCTAGAACTGATGAGCAACGAATATTATAATCATACATACTCGCATTTACCTTTCAGTTACATAATAATAATAATAATAATAATAATAATAATAATAATAATAATAATAATGAAGGCCATGCATTTAAAAATAATTAAAACTACTATTAGAAGTTAGCCAAGTTTCAGTAATAGGGATAATATCAACACTATTGGAATTAATAAGATTTTCGATAAATTAATGAAGTTATTAGAAATTGAGACTATCTAAAGGGTTTTCCAATAAGAGGTGTTATTTTGAATAGCCCGCTATTTCGGTAGATGTCACTTTTGAAGCTATCATTTTTTGACATTTGACAAGTAGAAACTACGCCATTAATAAATATGGAACGATACACGCTTCAACAACGCATTGAAATTATTAAAATTCACTATAAAAATGGTGAAAATTTGGCAGAGACGGTTCGTAAAACTCGAACATTTTTGGGTCACCGTGAAGCACCTTGTCGGACCGCAATACAGAAATTGGTGAAAAAATTCGAGCCCTTGGGACAAGTTAGTGATGTGAAGAATAAAACCCGTGCACGTCGCTCAAGAACAGCCGAGAATATTGCTGTTGTAGCCGAAAGTGTTAAAGAAAACCCAGGTTTGTCCATTCCTCGTCGTTCTTTGGAATTAGCCATTCCACAAACGTCATTACACCGTATTTTGCATAAAGATTTGGGTCTTAAGGCTTATAAAGTCCAGTTAACACAAGAACTCAAGCCGGCCGATCATCAACAACGTCGTGTCTTTGCTGATTGGGTCGTTGAAATGCATGAAAATGATCCAGAATTCCATCGAAAAATCATCTTGAGTGATGAGGCCCATTTCCACCTCGGTGGCTTCGTCAACAAGCAAAATTGTCGGATCTGGGGCTCAGAAAATCCAAGAGTTATTGTTGAAAAGTCTCTCTATCCTCAACGTGTGACTGTTTGGTGCGGTTTATGGTCCGGCGGAGTCATTGGACCTTACTTTTTCGAAAATGAGGCTGGAGCAACAGTTACGGTGACTGGATTGCGCTATCGAGAGATGATTAACGATTTTTTATGGCCGGAATTGGATGGTATTGATCTGGACAACGTTTACTTTCAACAAGACGGCGCTACGTGCCACACAAGCAACGAAACCATTGATCTTTTACGGAAAAAGTTTCCGGACCGTGTTATCTCTCGAAGAGGTGATCACAATTGGCCACCGAGATCTTGTGATTTAACACCTTGCGACTTCTTTCTTTGGGGCCACGTGAAAGAGAAGGTCTACGCCAACAGCCCAGCGTCGATTCAAGACCTCAAAGATGGAATTCGTGAGGCTATCGAGGACATAGGGCAGCCACTTTGCGATTTGGTTATGGAAAATTTCATGAAAAGGATATTGTCCTGTAAGCGTGGTCGTGGTGGTCATTTGCCTGATGTTATTTTCCACTATTAACGGCATACCTTCCTCTTTATAATGAAATAAACATCCGATCATTTATATTAAAAAATGGCACTTTTCTTTGAATATCAAAATAACACCTCTTATTGGAAAACCCTTTATGTTTAAACAAGGAAACTTTTGGTTCATGCTTTAGAAGAAGGGATACATAAAATAGAAATAAACAATTTATTAAAAGGTCTATTAGTAGTACTTTGTAGAGAGCATGTGCGATCAAGCTGTCAACTTCTCAAAGTCTCAGTCTTTCGGATAACCCTGTATCATGGTCATTATTATTCCAAAATCTAAGAATAGTTAATTTATCACTAGCAGCTAACGCTGAGATTTTTAGATGCTCTAAGTAAAAACCCCGTTTGATAATATTACCTAAAAATGCAAATAAAGATTCGAATCTAGAACTCATTTTTGTAGTTTTTAATGCAAATGTGCAGAGGTTTGCTTTTTTTTAAATAAATATAAAATATTGTTATTTTCCTTTATCTATTGTAGTGCAAAAAAGACAAAAAAACTCATTGGAACAAAACATTCACAACACATTGTGAACAGATCCGGAGAAAGGGATCTCCAAAATCGAGTTAGCTAATTGCAAGGGCAGCCTAGAGGAAGACGGTGAATAAAGTGGAATAAGGACACCGCGTGCCAAACCAGAAAAGCATTTGAAACGAACAGAGTAAGCGCAATTCCATAAGCGAGATACAAAATTTTGGTATAAAATCGCGATAAATAGACAAGGACGAGAACGTCAAACGGAAATACCGATAAAAGGAGACGACGATAGAGCGCCTTCCGGTTAGTTTAGCAGCGTAACAGAGACGCCCGGACCTAATGTAGTGCTGATCATGTTAGAATGTGTTTACAGGCCCAATTTACAATCCTCGTCCTCGCCTTGCTCATCGCTCGTCAGACTCCTTGTTTGTCTTCCCAATAAGATGATGACGAACACTCAGATGGGATTATGGATGCCGTCATTTTGTCATAGTACGGAAGGAAAACGTTTGCGCAACGTTTTGTCATGGCATTATGATGAGGATCGCGGGATATTCGTTTCTAATATACGATGTTTAATTGTTTTTTCTGGAATACATACCTATGCTGTGTGTTTTGTCTTTCTGTTTTTTAAGTTCATTATCAGAATAATCTTAAAATTAAAAGATTTAAAAATAATTAATAACTTGAAAATTAAAATCAGTGTTCTTCATTGCGATGCATTATTCTTAGAAATTTAAATAGAATTTTATAATTCTTGTTAAAAATTCGACATAATGGATATCATTCTTTCTGTATAAAAATATTTTTTGAGAATGTTTCTTTCTCTTGTTTTTTACTTTTTAGATAATTACGTTTGTAGCTACGCACAGCACAAACTGTAAATTGTTTTCTTACAAAAATAATTTCTCTTTAAGGTTTATATTCTCCATTGCATGCTACATGAAACCTAAGGGAACATCTTGTGAAAGCGCCTCGTATGCTGGAAGTTAAGCCCGAAGCGAGCGCTAGCTGCGTTCATTGTTAACTGTAATTAGATTACACTTCATCAAGAGTACGCTGTTTTCAGCAATGCCGCTTAGATGAGCTGCAATTTGCATTTAATTATCACATATAATGCGTATTAAACGGTCTGTATGCTTTCGAGCAACTTTAGCGTGAAATCGGACTCGCGAAATTTGAATATGTGATTTGATGGGGGATGGAAGGGAGGCGAAGGATGTTTATACGATTTTGATTTGTATTTTATTTTAATTAATAATAAGATAATAAATACTTAATCGAGCACAGCTTGTACAAATATTAAATGAAAAAATATTTTTTCCCGTTACTAATATCTCAATAAGCTAAATGAAAATCAGAATTAATAAAACAGGACAATATTTACGATCGAAATTACGTATATTATTATTATTAATATCCAATATTGTTATTTATTGAATTTTATCGGTTGAGATTGGTGACAAAACTAATTTACAATACCAGATATTCATTCAATTAGTTTGATACCGAAAGGTAATTTTTCAACGCCGATAATGAGTAACTGTTTCTAAATCATTATCTCAATCCAAGGCATATGGTGACAAGATCAGAAATTTAATATTAAATGTTAGCTTTGTTAGTCGTAGGATTTTACCATTTATCTTTAGTTCTACATTATATATTTAGTTTATTGTTAGTTTAATTCAAAATAACAAGGAAAAACATTTTTTACTGCTTTAGTATTGATTCATCTTATTTTATTATACTTAGCAAAAACTATCATTCCAGGATTCATTAATCAAAAAAATTATTAACCCATCAGTGGTCTCAAATTCATGTGCCAAACCAAACGACCCTAAAAATTGGGTAAAATGTTTGATTTTCGATGCAGATGTTCTTTTATTATAAACGTACATAATTGAATTTCTGATTTCACCCTTGTTGATCGTCCTTCATAATTTAATGCCTCGGTGCCGTATTAAACAATATTTGTGTTATGGTTAGCCGAAACTGTCATTTTTGTATCTAGAAAGGAGTATTGCATAAAAACTTGTTTTTATTTCGTCTCTTCTTATAATGACCTATTTTATCTAACTGAACAGAAATTTATCGGTTTATAATGATAAATAGTTAATATATTTCACCTAGATTTAGGAGCGAATTGTCTGTAAATTTCGGCCTAGAAAAACTTATTAAGAGCTACCCTAGGTTACCCGTAAACCGCAACACTTTGTTTAAGGCCGCCTGAAAATATACTTTAAACGAGGTTTGGTTAACAATAGAAACGTTATTAAAGTTAAATGATTCAGACTATATACACAGTCTTCTCCAAATATTTACGAAAAATTGAATAGCTGAAAATGAGACTAAAGGTAACGAAATTTAAATCGAAAAAGGATATTTCACAATAATTACAATTCGTCGAACATCATTTATTGAATTCACCAGATGTCGAGTATAATACATTTTGAATCACAATACTTTTTTTTTTAAATGATATACATTTCTTGTTCATGACAATGAAACGACTGTACAAAATAGTATTAATTGCCTAGCCAAGAAGAAAAAACAAAACTGCCACAAAAGATTTATGTAGGTATCTGTAAGAATACATGTATGGAGTGCAGGAAGATATTCAAGAAAAAAATCATCATATTCATCCATGAAATGTAGCGTAGATAGAAGTATCAAAAATTCTATCGAATATTTGTACAAGAGTAAAAAACTTCATGGAACCTTCATAAGTGATAATTTACAGTGTTGTTTTTCCATACGTTTGCACACAGCTGGTGAGTTGCCAAGACTTCATCTATCCGTAGAACCATAGATATATATTTACTCTCAATCCTAATCAGTTGTTCAGATTTTATTATTCTGAAATAATTTACAAAAGCTGATAAAATTTAATTTCTCTCTGTAATAACCGCAAATTACTAGAAAGAAACAAATTTTGGCTCATGGATGGAACACTCAAAACAGCTCCACTTCAAGTTCGTGAAATTATTCGCGAAATTATCGACATTAATTGCAATCTATAAACTAACGATATATCTCCAATTATTCTATAGCATGCACATACTTTAGCTCGCTTTGCTGATGCGTCAGAGGTATAGTAGAAGAACAAAAGATCTTAAATTATGTAGATTTGGCTTGCATAGTCGCTTGCTTCTTCTGTTTAATTTTTCCATCCATCTAATGTTTTTGCTCTTTTCAATATTATGTTTTGATGAAGAATTAATAAAGACCCTATCAAAACAACTCAAACACAAAACTAAAGAAATTCAGAGTCGAATCATTAAATACTGAGTTTTGGCACTAGCTAGTTCTGATTTTAGCTTAAATCACAAAACAAAACTTTAAATTCTAGCTTGTAAGTATGCAGAACTACAGTTTTTGACTTAGGTTTCGAACTTGATATGTCCTCAGCAGCAGAGGCAGCAATCTTGCAATTTACACAACTGGTGTTGCTTTTATAAACATAGAACCGTGTGTCGTGCTTTGCAAGTGGTAGGTGTTTTGGAATAGAGTGCATGCGCTTTCCGTGATTATCATTGCGTCAAAGGCAGTGGTCTCAACGACAGGAGACTCGAGCCCTGATCAGCTGCATTATTACCGTTTCTTTAACATTTCTTACGGACCGACCAAACCAGACATTGTGTCTACCCGTTCCCAATTTATATAATTTCTTGCGGATAGCGTTCTACTTTTTAAAATTCTTAAAGCTAAAAAGACATTATGTCTATACTAAATAACTATGATATGACTTGACTTTGAGTGTTTTGCAGGTATGCAGAATTGCTACAGCTTGATGATGCAAACATACCAAGTTTAAAATTGCAGTCTACACTTGCGATTCTGCATACTTTCAAACTAAGATTTATCTACGTTGGCGTTATTCTGTTAGCACTTTGTTTCGCGCAGAGAAATAGTTTATGATACATAGCGATTCCAAATAGAAAATACAAGAATTGAGAAATATTGGTTTTTCTAATATTTTTACTGTAAAACCATGAAATTTCGAAATAAAGACATCCGATTGTTACCGGTAAATTTCATAGACAGTTATGTTTTAAATTTGTTTAACGCACAAATACTGAAAGAGTTTTCAGCATGTCCATTAAAGCTCTATTACTTATTGCTTATGGTTTTGCTGTAGAATAATTAGAAAGCTAGTATTTGCAATCCTTTGATTTCCCATATAACGTAAAATTTAATTGCATTCCAAACCATTTCTATATCTTATTTATGGCGGCTCACCATAGAAATTCCGGTCCCGCCCAGCTAGTTCGCAAAGTCTTTTGAATGGCGCAGTCCTTGCGCAATTAGAACTGTGTGGTAAAAGTTTCTTGATTGAGCTTTACATCTTCTTAAAAGTTTATTGTTGTCGGCTAACGGCAATATACGAGTTTTATTCTGCAAAAATATAAAAAAAACTGTTTCCAAATTTGAAGCCAAAACAATAAAAAGCAGTGCCTCAAAGTGTTGCTAATATCTCCAGCTTTATTGTAATCTCTTAATTCAATCTAATTGTAATGGAGCATATTTTTAAAACTTCTGTAAATATTATAACCTTTTTTGTTAAATCTTTCATAATTTCTGTATTGGATTTACGTACACCTGTCTCTTTTATTGAAAAGTGTAAACTTGTTTATGGTAAAAGGAGGTACCTCTACAACTTGAGCTGGTGAATTAACTTTATGCCATAATAGAGATCTAAGATATTAATTACACACGGCTGCACCATAGATTTCTTACCAATTACCTTTTTCTCAAGAGTGCTATTTGTATTGGAATCAGCTTGATATAAGTTTGAGTCGCCTTACTATATACATAGAGCAATGAAGTCGATTTTCTTAATAATTCAAGGCAGTTTAGAAGAAACAACCCATAAGAATGTTCTTGGTTCGTCGTGTCAACAACAGTTACTATCAGAACTATCGAAGTTCAATTTATTTTTCAGAACTCCTCAGTTCTTCGATACAGTACTGATGACACTAACGGGTTCAATTTTAAATTTCTTAAGCGACTTTAAGATTCCTGTTTAATAACTGATTCTAAAACTATTAATTTTTTGTCAGTTTTGGCACAATTTGAAATTTTATTTAAACTCTTAAAAATAGTTGCAAACATTGCACTGAATGCTTAAAATAACAACTAATTTTGTTTTGAAATGATGAACTGCAAAACAGGTATAGATTTTCGTCATCTCAGTATTAGTCAGAGCTTCTCTATTATCAGTGATTTGAGTTGAACTAAGTTAAAATACTCTGGACTGAAGTAATGGTCCTTATTTTAGTATTAAAACCATGTATTAAATTACTGTATTGCATCCACTTAGAAACTTCATTATTATTGGGTTTCCGCAAAATAATTTGTGCAGGCTCCGTCAAAAAGGACTAACTAGTTTATCTTCTAAATGAAAAATTAAACGTGAGAACAATCGCTATGTATTTTGCATTGTTTCAAAGGGTGGTCTTTGGAGTTGTTTATAAAATTGTTCCAGAAAATGTTTCAACCAGCCACACAGCTCGAATTTGTGTGGAAGTCTTACGGCAAGCGTTTCCACAACGTCTCATTTCTCGTAATGGCGACTTGAACTGGCCATTAAAATCTCCGGACATCACTGTTCCAGACTTTTTTCTACGGGGATACCTGAAGAGTAAATTTTATATTGCAAAACCAAGAACAATCGGCGAACTTAAAGAATCATTGAGGCAGAGATTCGAGCTATTCCGCAAGAATTACTTTTTAGAGTCATGTCTAATTTCGTCCACCGCTTAGAAGAATGTTTTGAAAACGACGGAGGTCACTTGAACTACACAATATTTCATAAATAAATCTTCCATTCATACACTTCAATAAACCCTTTTGTTTCAATTTGTAATTTATAAAAAAATTTTTATTTAGAAAATAAACTAGTTTAGTCCTTTTTGACGGACCCTGTACCGTGTTATACATACAATACAGGATTTGTACTCAGAGTGAAATACGAAAGTTTTGATTCTCTGTCACTGTTAATTAAAAAAAACAACATGTTTAATTTTGGTTTAATTTCTATTTCCTCCTAGAATGACGCACAAACAAATCTTAATGTAGAGAATGTTAAGCACTTTTCTAGTTATAACGTATTTAGAACCTAACCGTAACAACTATCTAAAAAGATAAACTATTGTCAACAAAAGAAGAAAAAGATTAGCAAAAAAAAAACAAATCTAAAGGATACCTTGAAGGATGGAAGTTTTGTTATCTCAAGAGGCAATCACAATATTTACACAATTGATTGTGGATCATCTAAAGAAAATATAACTGTTTTATTAGATCTTACTGCACAATGATCATATTTCCTAGACAATGCAAAGAAAAATGTCGACATGTGTTCCTGAAGCTTAGGTTTCCAATTTCACATATTTCAGATATGTATCTCTTTAGTAATTAGTTAGTTATTGAGACACTATGCAAATGCTGCAGCCAACCGATCTTGCAATTTTTTGGCCACATTCTTTAGTTGGCAGGTTAGTAAAAGGCAGTTAGAGCATGGATTCTAAACATTTCTACAAATCCATAACAAAAACAACTTTTTGGCCTATATTACACAACGCGATTGTACAGTGTTGCGAAACCAAAGGTTTTATGATATGAATCAAAGACTTTTGGACTATATCCATTTGGTGCCAGCAGTAGACTATAGACAGTCAAACGTCTAGTAGAAAGGTTTCTTCTTTGTATAATAGTTTCGTAAAGATACTAGCAGATTCTAAAAGAGAAAAATAAAGGCAAAATTAGATGTAGGTAAAAATAATAAGAGAAGACTTAGAAGTATTGAAGTAAAAAAAAATCGAAATCAAGATCTTCTATTTATGTTCAACTATATGATACGGAAAACCGCTCCTGGTGCCTCGTGATCATTGCCTGTTTGCTGGGTTTCGCTCTGACTAGAAAATCTAAATAAAAGATGTTATCACGAGATTACAAATGTAATTCTTTAAAATATTTCTTGAAAAACTACCTTGATTATTGCATTAGTATTTTGTTGAACATAAATTCTGTGATCTTGGTAGTGAAAATTAAAGACTTTTTGAAGATAATTGTCTTTTGTTTATTTCTAATATCAATACAGCATTAAATATACCGGGCAACACCGTTCGTTTTTTGTTTTTCCCTTCACAATAGTTTAATATCTTGGGAACTGTTAATCGTACAGAAGTGGCATTTTTATACATTAAATGGTATAGCCTGTGATATCAATTTTTCTCTAATGCTTTAAATAGGTTGTACAAAGCCCCTTAGCTCTTTACGGGTAAGGTGTTCAGAAAGATCTCTATAGTAATAAAGGAATAATTGTGCATAATTACCAATCAGTCAAAAATGCAAAATCTCAATACGATACTCTCTAATAAATTATCTACAATGCTAGTTACTTCATTAGTTTGTCACGAAACATAGCAATGCGACCATATTTAGTATTTCTTTTTGGTGAAAAAGATCATTTCATCTTTATTCGAATTACTCAAGTTTGTTCTTCAATTCTGGAAAATGTCAAGGGTTTCTTGCGTGATTGACTGATAGTCTCAGAGAAATTTTGTAATATCACAGGATTATCTCAGTAGCTATAAATAAATAAATGTTTTCCTTGCTAAAGTTAATCGAATATAAAGCATTACAGAAACTATTAAAGTATTCAGCTCTAGCCTTGCTTTTGGCGTTAGCCTATGAATCTTCTATGGTTGCCAAATAATAAGTTTTTTCAGTAAACACAAATACAAAGCAGTCTTATTTTTAAAAATAGACGAAATTAGATTTTGAACAGAAATGGAAAGAATGGCGCGTTCTGAATCTTTAAAAGGCAAAGTTTATCAGTAAAACACTTCTCACTAATTGGGTAAGTATACTGGTCACTTCGAGTTTTATTATATTACTATATTTACTACCACATCTAAGATTATCATGGCTTAGTAGTTCAAATATTTAAGATTTTTAATTACGTTTGAGTTCTAAAAAGAAATATGTAAATTTTCTAAGATATTTATCCAAACTATTTATATTAATTACAAATTTGGGAAGTTAATTAATTCCATAGAAAGCTAGCATGGAGATCTTGTATATCTTTTGCTTTTTGCAGCCTTGGCTTTCTACTAGACTGACATGCAGAGAAATGAATAACAATCCTGAAAAAACATCAACATTGTATCACTCCTTTTCATCTGGATGTGAAAATGTGGATATGTGTCAAACCAATTTTGACATATATCCTAATTTTGGGGTTAAATATAAACAAATAGTTGTGTTGAGGTTTCCAATGGTGCTGTTTTGAAGAATTCTGGATATTATTGTATCCCTCTGCGGACACAGTGTGTAGATAAGTTTGTTAATACACTTTTGGATTCACAAAGATTAAAAAAAGTGTTCAATTTGACACGAATATTATTTAAACAAGAGAGACAGTAAAAGTATTCTGCTAGGGCAAAATTCAAATTAGCTCGTTCTTTCTTGTAAGACATTTACTAAGTCTTTGTCTGGCTGTTAACTAGAGCATAATGAAGTGGAGCAGCATTATGGTGAAGTAATTTACTCTTTGCAGTGCTTCCAATATCAAAATTCAGATATCACGATTAGTATTGAGCAAGTCTTTCCATGTTTTGGAAAATCTTCTTCTTGAAGTGTTTGTACGAGCCAACAGTGAAACCTTAATAGATTTTACTCTGCTTAGGCAAAGTACGACGCGTAATTGATATTTGCAGCTACGATTTACTGTTTGCATAAAATTACTGTATTGTTCCCCTTCAAAAACATAAATTCTACTTATTAGGTTTTCTCAAAATAATTCTTACTATGTTGTCAAGTACATCCATACAGTATTTATACTCAGAGTCAGATGAGAAAAGTTATGATTTTACGTCGCAGCTGACTCAAAAAAAGAAAATGTGCATCGATGACTTTTTGTATTTTGGTTTAATTTCTATTTGCTTCTAGAATAATGCACAAGCAGATCTTACTGCAAGAAAATCTTAATTGTTATGCACTTTTTTGTTGCAACGCATTTAGAACTTGCTCACATTTAAGTAACTTAAACAGTCAAAGGCATTAATTTCACTAGCAACTCAAACTCAACTTTTCCCGGATCGCTTAACAATAGTACTGTATGGTCTTTGCTTTTTATCATATCATAATGTAATAATTACTGTGTGGTTAAGTACAAAGCTATTTTGTTTTGTGCTAAAATCCTACAATAGATAATCTTTCGTGTGCTCTCTGAGAAAAATAGAGTGACATAAACTCAACAGGTAAAGGAATACTGCAATCTATGGGCTATTCTGCAACTTAAGATTAAGAATCCAGTACACAGGTCTACGTTTAAATCATTACTTGTAATTAGAAAAAAAAAAGAAGATCGTCATTGACATGGAAGAGTACTCTGAGATAAAAAAAACGAATGACGTAATTTTCAGCGTCCAACTGAACATTCTCCTTCAAAACTCTTTCAATGTTAGTTCTATGTTGAAGCGACGCACCTTGACATTACACGAAACCCCGAAACGATTACTTCTCTTGCATATGTGTCAGATTTGATGATATTGGAAGCGATTACTTAATGGTGACAAAACTATTTACAAAACATACCACAGGCTAAAGCGTTTTCCTCCAAAATGTCATCAAAAACTTGCACAAATTATGATGATCATTCTCAGGAAATATAACTGTTATGTTTATGGCACGTTATTGTTCAATGACCGTATTCCTTTATAAGAGAAAAAAGGAAAAGAAAAAATATAGACAAGTGATTCCAAAGGTTGGCGCTCTCATCGCAGCGACAAGGTATAGATCACTGCGCAAAACCTTGAACAAGTTGTGCAACTGCCAGTGGTCTTATTTCATCATTCATGCTTGACATATCACCTCATTTAGTTATATTGTCAATTAGGAATTTAGAATTAATAGTACTTTGTATTACGCGCGTTCTACAGTTAGTCTCAAAACAGGTTAGAAAAAGGTGGTTTAAGCAAAACCATAACATAAACAATGTTTTGATCAATATTAAAGCAAGTGATTATGCAACTGACGAAGTCAGACATGTTATAGAATAAATTCAGAGCTTGTGGGCTGTACCCATTTGGTGATGTTATGTCTAGTGAAAAGGTTTCTTTTTCTCTTTTGCTAAGATACTAGCAAATTTTAAAAGAAAAAAATAATGAAAAATTAGATGTAGGATAAGAAAATTAAAAAACTTAGAAATGTGAATACGGAAAAGCACCAAAGTTGTAAAAGGAGAAGTACTGAAATAAAAAAGAATCTAAATCAAAATCGCACGTGATGCCTGTTTGCAGGTTTTCGGTTCCGTTATAACCCTAGATGAGTTATAAAAGATGACACCATATAATTACGTAGATAATCCTTTGAAACAACAGCCTGTTTATTGTATTAATATTATGTTTGCCTTTGGTCCTTGATACAAGCGATTTTCAAAGATCCGGCTACCAGCGATTCTCTTCTGTTTATTGTCAACAACCCATGGATTTTAAGAACAGGTCATGCTATCGAAATGAGTTTTCGGTAGCTGGCAGTGATACAAATCTAAAGCTCTCCAACGATTAAAGTACAGACGAGCGTCTTTTATTTTTTCCCAAATTTTGTTTGTATATCGGAAAAGGAGGGTCACATCAAAGTTGGACTTTGTGTACTATAAATCTGGACAATACCTTCTCATTGACATATGTTGTAGTTACTGAACAGTCTCTTCCAATTCCTTCCAAAGCAGGATCTTTTTGACATTTTTGTTTTTTTTCCATTCTCAAGTCTTTAAATTGCAATCGTTTTTGACAAAAACTTTTTTCTTAGGAAATTCATTTGCCTTTTATAGGTTTTCCTTATTTTATTGATGTATTTTGATTATTTATTTTATGTACTGTTTGCCGAGTATTTCGAAGACACCAATTGCTTTTTGGTAGAGGGGACTAGATCGACTGATTTGAATTACTTGAGAGTTTGTTCTTAATATATAATTCTGAAAATGCTAAAGGCTTCTTGCGCAGCTAATTGGTGGTTTTGAGAGAGTTTTTGAAAGATACCAGGATCATTTACGTAATTCCGAATAAAGACTGCATTCCATTGAGTTTTCACTAAAGCTAATTGAATATAACAGAAACTGTCTAGCCCGGTCATTAATCTTCTTAATT
The DNA here is from genome assembly GCA_011009095.1 of Ignelater luminosus. Taxonomy (NCBI): domain Eukaryota; kingdom Metazoa; phylum Arthropoda; class Insecta; order Coleoptera; family Elateridae; genus Ignelater; species Ignelater luminosus. The sequence goes on from VTPC01007574.1 coordinate 26,432, forward strand.
TTTCTGATTGACTAATTGAAGCCAATTAAAAACAGTCTTAAAGTACAAATGCAAGTCAGTCTTGGTCGATTTTTCTTGGGTGTACACAGATAAATTGCTTTTGTAAATATGTTTTGTTTTTAAAAATAAATGAGATTGAATATTGACAGAAATGAGAAAAGTTGCTAACGAAACGTTTGAAATGTTAAAAATTGGCTATGAAGAAATGTATTTGTCATAAAAGAAAGTTTTGAGTGGCTTTATCATTTGTTTATTGATTTCCGATTAAAAGCAACAAAGTTGTTTGCAAAACAAGGACAAATTAAAGTTCTATTGTTTTGTTTTACTACAAACTTACTCTTTGAAAGAAAATAGACTGTATATGCTGATGTTGCCCTTTCAGAACCAGCCGTTACTATTTTAGAAATTATCTAGGATATAATGTTGTAAGATTTTTGCAAAGAATGACAATACATAAAATTCTAAGTTAGCAAAATTAAACCAGATATTTAATATTTATTGTAAACTCTACAACGCATTATATTGTTTATCGTACACTTTATCACTTTACTTGAAATAAGCAGAAAAATAGATATTGCACATGGACTTTAAATTATTTCACTCTTGTGTGTGCCCTGCGAGATCTCACAATTTTTAAAATGGTTCCTCGTGTTTGGAAAATTAGTGAAGACGGTATGTATTTTTTGTACATCAAAACTATAAATTTAACATTAAGGTTATATATTTACTTGAGTAATCATGTTTAATAACAGGTGCAATCAAATACCTTTCACCTACGCAAGAGCATGAAGAAGAAATTGTTAAACTAATGCATAAAAGCTATTACAAACCTAAGTTTAGCAAAACATCACGTCTTGATAACTGTTGTGTAGCACATCGTGAACTAGATTCCGTAATGATAAATGCTCTAAAAGATGGAATTTCGTTAATTGCAGTTGAAGAAAACACCGGAAGAGTGGTTAGCTGCATGATAAACAAAATCAAGGTGAATATTTTTTTGGTTATGATTATAAAATATGTATTACTATAAGGATGTTGTATATTCATTAATCATTATAAAAGTGCATTTCCGCGTCATTAGGGAACACAACGTCAGGCTTACAATTTCTTTTCTCAATAAAACTATCACTTTTTGTGCTTAAATACGGGATTTACAAATTATCAGTGAACGAAGAAAAGGCTATCGAAATATCGAAAAATTCAGAGACAGAGGTGTATGGCAAGATTACCTTTAGCATTCTAAAACATTTTAGACTCGACAGAGTATTTCATGAAACAATAGTGTATATAGCCTGTAAATTTCTCTGTTTCGTTCTGTGAGATTTCTACTTTGCTCAAGGCTTACGCATCATTGGAATGTATATTAACGTACTTTGCTTTATTATCTAATGATACTCATATTTACGAGTAAATGCATGCCTAGTATGCTATTTAATAACTAGTAAGTTTCTAACTTTACTTTTAGGTAGAAACATCAACTCCAAGTACCAGTTGTTTTCCAACTTTAAGCTCAGAACATCCTCTTGTAGAAGTCTATGCAAAATTAAACAAACAAATAAATAAAAAAACAATTTGTTCAGAAATTCTTCAATCTGATTGTTACTGTGAATGTTTGTTTGCCATAACAATACCAGAATTTCGTAGCAAAAATATTACATCTGATATGCTGGAGTTATTTATAGGATTAATGAAACGTGCAAAAGCTGGAGAAAATGTAAGACAATCTTATGATGGCGTACCTCTCAAAGATGTTCCTTCACCAAATGGCATAATGTCTATTGTTGCCAGAGAATCTACTAAGAAAACACTTGAAGATTCTGGATTTATTCTTGCCTCGAAAATTGAATTTGATGATGTGAAAGTTTCTCCTGCTTTGGTTATGTGTAAATCTTTGTAATAAGTATTTTAGAAAATTTCGTTTGAGTTTCAATAAATTGGTATGACTTTGAATGTATTTATTGCATGAAGATATCCTTTCGTATACCAAAGTTGTTAGTCAAGTTCAGGAGTTTCTTTCAATTGAGTTGTCTAGCCTTTGAGATGAGAAGTTACGGTAAGGTAGAGCGGTTCCCAAATTTCGTGGCACGCGACCTTCGATGCGCAGAAGACGAATTTTAGCCGGGCGGTCCTACATGCATGATTTCTACAATTTTCTTTCTCTCTTCTTGTGCAGTAAGCTCCGCCTTTTCGTGCATTTCGCTTGCCACGAGATTTGGAAACTACTTTAATGAACATATAAATATTAGGTAAAAATTATTTTACCCAGGAATAAAAGAAGATTTTTAAGAGGATCAAAAACGAAATTTTTTATTGAGAATATTTAGGTGGGAGCAGTCATTATTTGGGATTGCACTTCGAACAGTACCTAGGTCATTTTTGCTTTTATCATTCTTGTTAAATCTATACAGTTGCCAATATACATATTTCTTTTTCTTAAGTCAAAGCAAGACAGTTGGTCAGCAGGCGACATTTACATTTTCTCATGGCTAGAAGAATCGGATCAAGATATACAAATTCAGTGACAACTGTAATTTATGTATAATGTGTATACACTTTTGTTGATAAATACAATGTTAATTTTGTTTATTGACAAGTTGTTGCAAATATTTAGACGATACCTTCTCATTGGCATATTAGTTACTGTACAGTCTCTTTAAATTCTTTACAAAAGAGTGTCTTTTTGACATTTTTCTTAAGTTTTTTTCTTCTGCCGTTTCCAAGTTTAAATGCAATAGCTTGCGTCAAAAATTCTTTTCTTAAGCGTCTCTCAATTGCTTTCTTGGTTATTTCTTCTTATTTCAAAATATCAGCTAAACTAGTAATGGTATTGGTATCCATCAAAAACTAAAAGGCACTAAATTGTATATAGGTTAGATTACAGAGTCTCAATTTATTTTTATGTAATTTAAAAGTTAAATTAGATATTATCATAGTTTACCTTGCAGTACCGGATAAAGAAATATCTTTAAGGGGGGCGGAGGTACGTACTAAGTGCTAGAAATTATACCTAGTAAACCTAACATCTAGTACATAAAGTTGCCGGCGTCTGGCACATACACGTTATTATTATTATTATTGTACAGGGTGTTCCAAGAATGCATATAAAGCTTTAGACAGCCTTATTATATAGCATTCATACAAAACCCAAAATTGCTGAGACTGACTTCTTAAAGAGCCTCAATTTTTCACATGGCAGAAAAAAAAGTATTAAATTTGGTAACGGTTTGGAGGCCTTTAACAAATGAAGTATTAAGTAAGTAGATTAATATTCAGTATAGCTATTGGCATACAACTACTAGATTAAGGATATTTTAAGGATTACTTATGCATTTCACAATTATTATAATCAAACCCTATTTTTATGTAGAGAAATCTTCTGTCGTCTATCTAGCATATGATTTGAAAGTCTTCCTTGGGAAAAACATTCAGCGTACCTTGTAACAGCCTCATTATAATCATCACTGCATTAGAAAAGAATGCAAAATAAAAATATTTTAAGAAATTCGAAAATTGATAAAGTAATTCAAACTGCAGAAACTGTCTTTATCTGATAAAACAAACATTTTCAATTTATCACGATGCCATGAATCGACATGGTTGTCATATTTATCATTTAACGCAATTCTTATCTTCATCATTACTTTAAGGAAGGATACTACTTGTTAAATTAAGATTTTACTTTTAGATCTTAATTATAAACAATATTCGTATTGGTACACTAGATATTTTATTTAGGTGTTTGACATTCATCTTTTGCAATTCGATGTTAAAGGTTCTAACTAACTTTTGAAAGGACATTTTTTTTACAATTTTGGATTCAGAATTTACCAAGGAACAACTTTACTTGAAGCACCATTGGCATTTCTGGGACACCCTGTAGATCAGAAAAACTGCAAACTCATACATTACATATGGCATACTTTATTGTGATATAAATGTTGGACTAAGATGCCGAAATCGCACAAATGATGAAATATTAAATGAACAATCTCGGGTATTGAGCAGAGGGAAATGACCAGATGCCGTAGAGAATTATTATTTCGGCAATAGTCATAACAACATTCTATGTTTGCACTGTTGGCAAATTTGTTAATCAAGTCGTCAAAATAATAGACGGTTTTAGTATCTTCTATTAGCAGAAGTAGAAAAAGTGTATAGCCTTACGACAAATTTAATTGTATTTTAAAACTTTCTTCGGCATCTGAGCATTTTCCACCGCTCTGACCTGGAAATGCTCTTTTATTTCGGAAATTGTGCGAACAGAGCATCTGAGTCTAACATACACGTACATTATTTGTTGTCGTGGACTGTCTTTCTAAATGTATACTGTTTGTTGTGTAAATTAGCAATGTTTGACTACCCCGCCGAGAGGAAACCTGCCCCCTGGGTTTCCTTTTGAATCCGCCCTGTTATCTTGACATTAAATAATAACAAAGTAAAGTTACTAAATAATGCTTATCCAGAAAAATAAATAGGTTCTGTCAATAAACCATTATAGTATGTTTATCTCATTTACTGCAAATAATCTTTGGAATAATAAATGCTTCTGCTGTATCTAACTTCAAGTAATTTTCGACTGAATTTCTGTAAACAAAAGAAAACCATATTAGAAATGATTTAAGTGTATGGAAAGTTATTGAAGATGGTATGTGTTTCCACTGAAGCATTTTCTAAATTGCAAAATTAATACTACTCTAAATAGGTGGCTTTTACGTATATAAGGTTGCCTCAAATACAGTTCCTTAGAGACGAAGGTGTTAGTAAATTCATAGTGGCAAAGCTGAGATCTCCATACGTATCTCAAATCAATTTATGAAATGAATTTCTTAACATTAAAGCTTTGATCTTTTTCATAGTTATAAGACGGATTTTAGTTAGTGAAATTAAAAATAAACATTTTTGCACTACTTTTGTATCCTTGTCATCTTTTTTAAATCCAGTTCTTGAGTAAAATGAGTTTTTATTTTTACAGTATTTTTAAACCTTAAGTGGCCCACCCCGTATTTCTTAATGATGTGCTGCAATATCTTGTTTGACTGCACTCTTGAATTTTCTTATGTTATTTCTTTCTTACTACAATTATGTAAATTTGCCTAACAGAAACTCAGTACAGTACACTCGTAAGCGGGTGGCATCCATCGTCAGGTACGGAAAAACGTTGGCAGTTTTTCATTAAAAATACTACGATTGTAATACCCAAGCGTTAATAATTTAAGTTACTGAAAAACGTGTTAGATAGGTACATTGATTTTATAAAACTCTAAAAATATGAGTTGCACGCGAATGCGGATGCTCTAAATGCGATTCTGATAGGACAAACACGCTGAATAAAAAT
>VTPC01007574.1:41766-78747 GCA_011009095.1 Ignelater luminosus
AAGAATGAAAGAAACAAAAAGAAATGAAATCAATAGATTACGTTGCGGCTTTCGATTACCAAAAATAACGATGAGGGTGAAAACAGTCTCGACCGCATTTAATTTTAATTACAAATACGGGGGAAACCATAAAATACCTAAATCATCAGCTTATCCCCGGGAAAGCGAATTTGCATTCTTTTTGTTTGAGTACAAGTCTGGAATCGTTTCGAAAGTCCGATTGAGAACACTAATGCGAGTCATTTATAAGCATTGAACGTGCACATAACCTCTATATATCAGAAAGCAATCGGGAAAATCGCTAGAGGGCTTTAAAACATTCTGATGATCGTTCGAGCGTGATTTACAACGGAAATTCCAGCTTTTCCTCTGTTATTATCTTATGAAACTATACTCGTTTACTTCCATTTCTAGGATACATAATAGAACTAAATTTGGTTTATTGGTAAAGTTTGTTCTGTTTTTATGTCTTTTCTTATTGTTATTATCTGTTTTATTCGATAGTTTGAGGAACCCACCACAAATTATTATTTTATAAGAATATAGAGAAGATAAAACCTTTCTAAAATGTAATCTTCAAAAGAAAAAAAAATCAGTTTGCCCTGATATTCCGAAACATTAAAAAATAATCCGACATAAAACTAACATCGCCAATAAACCTGTCAAAACAAAATTTAAAGTCTTTTTAAAATCAAATAATTGTCAATAACTCTTCAAATTCTCCATTGTTAAAATTTAATAACCCCTGAGAGGGGTGTTGCAATATAAAGAATAAAAAAAATGGTAAAGTGACAACGTTTTATATTAAAATTAGTACAAGTTAAAAATAAATAGAACGAGGCGTCGAAAATCGACAGATGGTCACCTGCTAATATAGAAGTTGTATAAATACAGGGTGATTTTAAATAGACCTAATATCAACAAACCATTGAATTATAATGGGTGGCCATAAAATTTAGAACCTAATTATTAGGGTTGGGGTGAAACTATTGTCATTTTAATATTATTTATAGATATCACGTTGATAGAATTGTTAAGCTTTTATTATGGTGCTCTAAGTAAGTGAATGTGTTACACTTATAATAATTTATATCATAATGCTTTTTGTTTTTTAAATGAGCAAGTGTTGAACAAAGTTCTTTGCATCTGTTTAACTTAAGTATTTGCTTAATATATCTAATAGTTTTTATTCTTGCTGTGCTATTCTTCTCATTAGCTAGTGGATGTAGGAATTTAAAAATACATAATCAATGAAACTTTGAGTTTTTTTTTTAATAATCTTAATTATTCTTTTTTTTCATTCTTATTAGTTATTATATGCTATCAGAGCTTATTAATAATAATTTCTACAAAAAAATCATTTTGTCATTTGTTTTGTACACAAAAACAGGTATTCATCATGTACTGTTTTCCGCATCTTAACAAGCATTAAGTTAATTTATAAAAAGCGTTTACGATGTGATTAAAACAAAAGATAAACTTAACCTTTTGACATGCAACAGGTGTTTTTTTAGTTTCTTTTCATTTTCACAATAAACACTGCCAATTTGCTTATGTAGTATGTTCTCTTTAAATTACGGGAAAATGAATTGAATTTACATTTACTTTCAAAGCAGGCTAAGTGCATACGAATTAAGCCTGAGTGTGGTATAACTAAAAAACGCATTTATTACTATTGTTAAATCAAAATGGTTACAAGTGTTAACACAAAACAATGTCAAATAAATCTCTCTCAAGCAATGAGTAGTCAAAGTTATTATAAAATCTGTAGTTTCATGCATAAAATTACAATTTGTTCTAATTACTTATTTTAGAGATATTGAGCACTTGTCATATGATTATATCAACGTTTATGAACCATCACACTTATATTAGTTAGTACACTACGTTTGACGCATCGTTCTCTATGCTACAATAAAATTCTGAGTTTCATGCATTTTTATACATGTACCTTTTGACAACTATAGGATTACCTGATTTATTTTTTTAGGGCTAGTTAAGACACAAAAATCTTTAGATGAAGGAATTCTGCAAGAAATCTTGATATTCGTACATTTTCATGATTTGCAATAAATGCTTTAAAAACTCTTTTTCAGTACTATAGATAACTCAGTACCAATGTCTACCAGAGCCCATATTGCAATATAGTTCGTTTCTGAATATAGAAGTTTAGGGTAGTATTCTCAAAAAGAACACGAAGGTTCTGAAAAAGATCTCCTGAAGCTAAATATTGTGTTCTTGAGGTTTTGTTTTCTTGTCCTTTCGACCAATTACGATTGTTGCTACAGTCCATACTTGCAATCTTTTGATTTTGAGTTCTACCTTGTAATTCTTGATATTTTCCGTAATTTCATATACTAAGTAATGTTTTGTTTACATGCTATGTGGTAGGTATACATACACTGTCTCAATGTATCAGGAATAATATCTATCCCACGTCTGAATACAAGTAATCTATATTGGCTTCAATCAAAAGCTCATCTTAAAAACCGTTGACATGATTATTTTGACCTATTTAGGAGTATGAACTGCACCCATACTAAATCAGAAGCCAATAATGAGAGGAGAGAGAAAAACTTACCTTCCTGTTCAGATTCCTTTTCCTTCTGAATTTCTCTGACTTCTGCTGGTTCTTTCTGATTATCTCCTACTTCTACCATTTCACCTGGTTCTTTTGACATTCTTAATGAATGTATGGCAGATTTTCTTCGAGGCTTTTTACTTGATGCTCATGCTCATTCACTTTTCCGTACATGAGTGTATTGTACGTCTGTAGTAGGCCTAAGTAATGTAGTCCAATCAGATTATTCTAATATAACTAGACTAAAACAGGTTAGTAGTCATCTTGGGCATCAGAAATAAATACTCATCCTAAAAATGTTCATCTTATCTGAAATCGTACATCATCAGTTTCTTGTTGAACAAGCTTGTAAAACTGAATAGAGAAATAGTTGAGCTTTGTGGAGACAGACAAACTTGCACGAACATAAAAGGAAGGTTATCAAATGAGGGATCTGGTAGGCAGAAAGGTTGATGAAAGTGAATTTGGAGTTCACTGCAAACTTTAATCTTCTACTTGTCTTTATATCGTCAAACGACAAAGAGAAGTTAAGTAGGCAAACTAATAGTGGCAACCACAATTTGTAGAATTGTTTATTTTAACTTAAAATTGGATTATTCCATTTATTGACTTTTTAGTTTAAGAATTAAAACTTAAAATTATCAGATGTCAGCGCCTTGGTCGTATGCATAATTCTTAACTTTTAATGAAGTAGTATGTCCGTTGTTTATAAATCAGTCTTCAGAATTGTTTCAAATTTTGGCTTGTTTACGTGCATTTGTTTTCTGAGCTTGTTTTTTGAAATTAATATAAGATAGATCTGCATAATATTTTTCTTTAAAGCTAGAACGACAAAACATAGAAAGCAATAGAAACAGCACTTGGTAGTAGATTGATCCCACCAACTATTGTTACGACACTAGGTTTTTCTGTTCAACAGTTTCAAAGATTTAAAAGTCTATTGTTTGATACTTCATTGTCAAAAAGTACTGTTTTATATTATTATTTTTATTGTTTTTTTTAAATTTCTGTGTAAGTTTTGTTAATTAAAAATAAAAGAAAATCCATAAAACTCATAAACACTAAAATTACGTTTATTACTCGAGATATACAGTTAAAGCACAAAAACCTTTTTAAATTAATCCAATAATTATTCATAATGTTAGTAAGAGCGTTTAAAACCATCCTCCTCTCTACTAATTTGTCACCATATTGCGTGGTATAAAACCTGTGGCCAGAAGGGACGTATGTTTGTAGTATATTTATCACTACAACCCTCTGATTGTACCATTGTCATGATAATTTAATATCCTAATACATTTAACGACACCCCTAATTTTACCCCTCCTTTTGTAGAAAGAAAACGTCGATAAAGGCTAATCTTCCATAACATCAAGTTTATGCGCTTAACAAGATTGCCATTAGATGAATTTAATTCCTTTTAAAGGATTTTAGGCGAGTTTGACTTTTTGTTTTCTGCTAGTGTATTTTGAATTAAGAGTGTTTTGATAAAATTATATTGGAGAATTGTAGTAATGCAGTTGTGTGAGCCCTAGAAATTAATAAGTGGAGGAGAATAATAATGAGACAGGTGTGGAATTTAAACAAAAAAAAGCTAATGTGGTTGTATGTTTGTCATACAAAACAATTCACAATTTAAAGTAATATTTCAGAAAATTCTGAATATAAGATTTGGACAACTGGATTGTTTTTTCTGATGTTTTCAATTCGGGGAGGTCTCAACTTCAGCATCGCTTTTGAGAAGGTGTAGTAGTGTTTGGTAATGCTTCTCCCCAATCTTTGACTACAAACATTTACTACTATTTCTAAAGTCGGGTTTAATATAATCCTAGTTTCATGGGTTGCATTGTGCACTTCTCTAGCTTATACAAGATATGATGAAATATTTTCAAAAGAGGTTGTAATAAGGAAATGATCAAGAACTCAAAATTGATCTATTAATTATTTTTCCGATTTCTGGCTTAATATTCTTTTTCATTGAAATGAGGTTTTCTCTCCTTTTCTTTTGAATCCGCAGAGTTACGTTTTTCTAAAGGTAGATTACGTGAACTGATGTAACTCACATTGATTTTTAGTATAACAAACAAGGCTTCTTTCTTCTTTGAGCAGCATAAAAATTCCCAAATTCCCAAGCTTAGAAGCATGTAAGTATGTTGACATCTGTATGGATTAATAAAAAATTTCTTTGGTCAAAAGCCGAAAGCTGTCTTACGAAACCTATAAGAGTTTTCAAGGTAAGAGAAAAACAGATAAAATCTAGAATGGAATATGAGAATTATCAATGCTTTTATCGTTGGAAAACAAACAAAAATATTTTTAAATAAGCTGTATTGGATTAAACAAAGATCTGCTCCTTTCCCAAAAAGATTTCGGTTGTGATAGCAAGTATATGGATGGTAATTCTGCTCAATATGATTTTTGCAGTAGTTTACTTGACAGATTTTGAATAGAACAGGACCTACCGCAAAATTGTTAAAGTAATCTTGTAGTTCACTGACTGTAAGTCAGAATACATTTTACTTATTATGAATTTTGGTGGTGTAGCAAAAAATATCTTTGTCGCAGTGATTCTATTTTGAGAAGTTTGCAATTCAAAACCAACAAAATCTTTTCAAAGCAAGTAAGTTCATGAAACCCTAAAATTATAAATAAAATGGTTGCAGATTTATGGTGTACAGTCAATGAAATTGAGTCAGTCGCAATCTTTAATCTATGTATCTACATAATTTAATAAATATTGATTATATATTGACGCATTAAACATTCTAATGGGACAGCTCTTATTTGAAATTTCATAAGCTTTTGGGTTTAAAGCAAAAATTTGTAATTAAACAAAAAAATATTCCCGTTTAGTTTTTTATTTAAGTAAGCCTTCTTGGTCAGCAGCCTTTTTCTTCAAATACGACTCACCAATATTTATATGAAATGGTTTTCACCGCTGACTACCTGTACTCGCTTGCCAAATAGATCTCGTCCGTGATCAGTCCCTGACTCTCCATTGATCTGTGACCACCCATCAAAGACCGACATTAACCACGGGAAATATATTTTTGCTCTCAGAAATTTTCAAATGTTATAAAGAGATACCTCAGTGAAGAATTTTGCCTAAGCCAAGAAGATCCATACAAAAGAACGTTCAAATAAACTGCTTGAATAAGGCAGCAGTATCTCGTTCATTCAGATATATCGGAAAATAATAATAACAAATAAAATAACAATAATAAAATAACTCTTGAGCTTCATGAACTATAAAAAAAACCCTTCTCTTAAAATAGCTGAAAAAGCTACGTTCACGCAACACTTAACTGAGTCAAAGGACTCTAGTAGTAATTGTTTCGAAAACTAACTGGGGCGAGAAAACATTTTTGCCATAACTAAAATAGTCCATATGTAAGGACCGCGGTCTTGCAAACAGTCAAATTTGCTTCTAGTGATTTTTCGTATCTCAGATGCATATAGTACTCTTAGGATATAAATTTGCCCGAGAATTTAACACCAAATAATCTCTTGCATGGATGTAAAAATGAATCATACTATATGCATTTCTAATTATTCTCTACAAATCGTTTAAGGGTCAAATAGGAGGTCATTTGTTTCCATGCCCAAAGATAAGGCCGCTTTAGAATAAAACAACAATTTTAAAACCAACCTAGACGATTATCCTAGAGAAACCAAGTTGCTTGCTTTCTAAGAGATTCTGCAGATACCTACAGTTATCTTTTGTGAGTAAGAAGGAAAGTACTGAATCCTTCAGATTTATTCCTTTCTTGGTGGTTTGATTTTTTACTGACTGGGAAGTCGAAGGTTGCAAAGATGTTTTTTGGTAAATTATTTTTATACTCATTTAGCTCATACGTCATATTTTGGTAAAATGATGTAGTAAACCGGAAGAAAAATGAGTAAAGCTATTCTCAATCTTCAATACTATGGTAAAATTCTATAAGAACTGCGTTATGCATTTGACTAAAAGTGACATTTGCTGGCACAGAACGCTAGCTAGCCCTTATCAGGAATTTCGTTCAATGCTTGTCGTAGCTATCGTAGCCATTGCTTATTACTCACCAGTGTCCCTTAGATTTTTAAAGGTCAAACAGGACCAAACTGTGACTATACCGACAAAACACCGGAAAGTGAACGTTAGTGTTAAAGCGTGATTACTAGTTTTGCGTTTTAACATTGCAGTAGTAAATGTTGAGTCTTTGAATTTGAACGCTAGAGAGCCTATGCCCTATATCTAATTTGAAAAAAATAAGCAGTTGGTAAAACTTTAGTATCAATAGAAAAGATTTAATTTAAAAAACGCAAAATCGTTGTTCTAGATATATTCAAAATAAATATAAGAAATTTCTAACAACATTTCAATACCGTCTCTCGAAAACTGTGTTGACAGTATGTTTATTTAAACTTTTTTTAGACCAAAGAATCTATTTCTAAAATATTGCCTACATATCACCTAAAACACCCTGTATATTTGAAATTTAAAATTCAGTGCTGCCGATATCAATTATCATGAGGCTTAGGTCGTTCATATAATGTTTTTTAAATACTGAAAATATATTTTTTTATCTTCATTTAAGTTAATTTTTGCAAAAATAAAATTTTGATAATCTTTTATTTTTCTAATTTTTGAATATTTTCTACATTAACTTTTGTCAGTTTTTAGTTTGCAATATTTCTTGCTTATTTTTGGCGGTACTTTAATTAACTGTAGATTTACAATGTCGAACATAAATTTCAGAAAAAAAGAAAAGTACAGTGAAGAGAGAAAGAGAACGCGCCTCAATATAATTAACGTAAAATCCATTTAAGTGATGCTTCGACATGGTTGTACGAAAATAAATAGCATTCAATAAGAATAATTGCATCAAGCATTCCCCCTTACATGCTAATCGCTTGTAAAAATATTGGTATAGTTGTAATTGGCTTTTATTTTGAATCCTCCACAAGAGACATTTGGCGAGAAATTGATTTAACATTCGTTTCGCTTCGAAAAACACTTTTAACAATTTTTTCTTTCTAATTTGGAACAAGTAGGAATAAGAGCCTTTATTTTGTGACGATTAATTTATTTTCCTTTTTTTTTACTTGCAGGTTGTGCTCCAGGTCACGCGATTTTAGGAAAAACTAGAAGGCCCAGAACTGCATTTACCTCTCAACAACTTTTGGAGTTGGAAAAACAATTTAGACAAAATAAATATTTATCAAGACCTAAACGATTTGAAGTTGCAACTAGTTTAATGCTCACAGAAACACAGGTATGTATTATGCGTTATTACAAAGCATTTGTTCAAAAGATTATGTTCGGAAATAAATTCGTAAGATTCGCGAGATTTCTCTGATGACGATATAAACTATTTCTAAGTGCACTCAAAACTACTTTCTTCAAGCTAAAAGTTATGGGCAAGCTAAGTAGAAGTTCAAACAAACAGACAGAAGTCATATTTTAGGATTTCAATGACTAACTGCGCGAAATGTGACATAAATTTATCATGTCTGAGCGCTTTCCCCCGATTTTATGTTTGTTTCTTTTCTTTTGGATATGCCGGTCGACATTATTCCGTACATAATTTTTTATAGCCGACTACATGTTAAGGTGATTGATTCTTTATTTAATCTGTTACAGGTCAAAATTTGGTTTCAAAATCGAAGGATGAAGTGGAAAAGAAGTAAAAAAGCGCAGCAAGAAGCGAAATTGGCTAAAGATGAGAATTCTAGTGAAAAAAGACAATCATCTTTAAATTCAACCCCATCTTCCGTTACAAAACCAAGTTCGTCCAATCAGGATTTAATTAATAATCATGTACAGCAAAGTAGTGTTAGTCAAGACGGTGTGAGAAGGTTGCAAGAAGGCGAGACATTATACAGACCTTACGTAGTTTAAAAACTAATTGCAATTCTAGTTTCTTCTATTTAATTATTATTTTATTAAGTTTTCTACAAATAGGTAGTAAAATAAGCAGATAATATATTAGTAACGCCCTTAAGAATTTGAATGGTTTTTGCTTTTCTAAGTGCGTTGCTGATAGTGATAAAAATAAATGTTCATTTCAGTATTCAAAAAGTATTAACAAGAACTCTTGTACAAAGGGAAAAGTTGTAAATGTAGAATACTTACAAACAATATTGTAGTGTCTGAAAAATTTATTATTATAGAAATTTAATTTGTTGTTTTCGTTCTCTACCTCAATGTGTCATTTGTGCGCGGCATTTGTAAATATTTTTAAAGTTCCTAAAAAATTGTGTATAAAAAACAAGAATTATGTACAATGATGTATATGAATAAGAAATAAAAATTATGAAGTATTATACTGTTTTATTACATTTAATAAATAAACTCAAACATATTGAATGCATCCCAAAATAGTACTTTAAAATATTATCAAATATACAAATGTAGAACAATATTCTCACTAGTTTGACTTCTTGGAAAGAATTTGTATCTCTGCCAAAATTAATATGAACAATATGTCTGTAAAACTGGCAATATGAAAATTGCAAATTTGTTTTAGATTTTGTTTCTTTTTTCCTTTTTTTTATTACTGTGACATATTCTAATAGCAAAGGTAAAATCGTGATCCCCTACTACAACCAACAAATTAATTATCTGTCTCAGATTGAAATCATGTTCTAAAATAGTGACTATTAATTTATTATTCCCGATGTTTCATTATCACGTTCAACTATAATACTCAACCATAATGGTTGACGAAAACACTGGGAAAAAACTTAACTCAAAAAAACACTCAAGAATTATTCTCATTAGGCATTGAGCTAATTATTATTTGTGGAAATTTCACTTTCCTTAAAAGAGCTCAACTACCATATCAAAATCTAAACTTAACGAGAGGAATAATATGTAGTACATATATGTGCTAGTTCATATTCATATAGTACTGTTAGGCCAACGTTCTTATGCTACAAGCACTTGGGGAAAATCATTACTTTCTTCTTCTAAGAACTTCTACGTCGTTAACAATACATTTCAACCTGTATTTTTGTGATAACCAATGGTTGTACTGTATTATGATAAAAAGACCAAAATGTATGTTACATATCAAGTTTCAAGGTGATATTTGATATACCTTCAATATAAACTGACAAACTCTGAGCAAGTTTTAGTCTTTACCAATCTTTTCTGTAATTAAAATTGCCTTCTCTCATATTACAGATAAAGTCGAATTTGCAGTGCTACAATGTAATCAAATAATTGGCTTTAGAATAATTCGTGTGAAGGCTGAAGAAAATTATTAATTTCTGGAAGACTAAGGCATTTTTTGCGTTTCTAATTGAGTAGTACTACTTCTATAACAATATCTTTTCTATTCTAACTATGTAAAAAAATAATAAATCCGACACATCAAAAATGTCTTTCTTGGCCAAAGTGTACTTGATCTTTTCGCAGTGCTTTCTTATTAAATTACTACACAATAAGAAATAACACCACGAAACAACTATTTCAGGAGATTATTTAACAAGTCCGGGAAATGCGTATTCTGCAAGTGTGTGATAAAGTTCACAAGAGTGCAGAATAATTTTATAAGAATTTTAAAAACTCCTTGGGCGAATGTTAACATACGGAAGATTCTTTTGCTGCGTGTTATTACTATTGAAAAGTAAATTTACTTTTTGTCCATTTTTGAAGGGAAACCGCACGTTTGGCAGCAGTCATTAATACATATGTCAATGTCCATCTCTGGCACTGTAGTAAAAATATACTTTTCGACTTAGACTGAAATGTAGATATTAACATAGTAAAACCACAAAATAATATTTTCTCCTTGGTTTCCACCATTATCATTCACGAATATACCACTTATTAGATTATACTATTTTATTATTGGAAAATATGTCCTTTTAGTAACATAAAAGTGTTTGAGAGATAACAAAAGACAAATCTAAAAAACAGACAAAATACATACAGAGTGATACGGATGATGGTAAGTAAGAAACAAAACTAACATATAGGGTTATTCTTACAATGAACTCTCGAAATAACAATAAGTGAAAAGAATCTTCCATCATTAGTGATTATATATAGAATTTAAAATTAAAAATGCATAGGCAAGCATATTTACCCTTTTAAGAAGTAGGTAGACAATATGAGTTTAGAGATCTACCATACTTTGTATTTATAACTATATGAAACGGTATAGTTAACATTAACACATAATGTAAATTTGCATCCGTTAAATACCACAGTACTAAATGATCTTTATTATATACCATCTTCATTAAAAAGTCATATTCGATCTAAGCATTTTCTCCTGCTTAACCTTATGTGGGGAACTACAATTTGTCTTCCTTTCAAAGACCAGATAAAGATTAAGTAAGAAGTTCGACGGCAACACTCTCGAGACGATAGTGACTTATTCTATTATAATAATCCAACTACATACAATTATGGTACAAATAATGTGAAGAGTGCATACTGTCTTACACTAAGCAGCAGGGCCATATGATCCAATGAGCTGACTAAATTGTTATTAAGCTTGTCTTAATCCATTCGGCTAGAAAGTAGTCGACAAGTATACGGGAAGGTTAAGAAATCTCAGTTCAACCGCTGACTGACTGGATTTTAACGTAACTCTACCAAGTATGAATCAGCATAAAAATCATAAAAGTAAATGCTTTTCTATCAAGACTATCACCTCTCTCGTGGTGACTGCAGATTATGTGCATCTAGCAATCTTAGACACAAGTCTGTTGCAGGAATGTGCTTGTCAGCATGTTTACCTTGAGGTTCAAAAGTTAGTTCTTGTTGATAGATCTTCCTCTATATGAGCCAATTTGGGAAACAAGTCTGTCCACCTTTGGTTTAACCAGAGAAAAATCTACTCTGGTCAATCACAGACTTTGCAACAGTCAAGACACATAACTTAAACTGCTTTGATTGGCTGAAGTTGCTTATTCCTGAGCTAGACTGTGCTGTGCTAAATCCAATATGCCACAGGCCTTAGAATCAAAAAATCAGATTTGCTAAACTAATATAAAACGAAATGCTAAGCATACTAAACCCCAGTAAAATACACAGGACTATATGTTCAGCCAAAAGTTTTTTTCTCAAATGCATTTATTTGCATTTGAATTAGCCAAGCTAATTATCATATTTTAGAAAAGTTATGGTTTGTAGCAAAGCTCATGTCCACAGTACCCATCAAGATTTGAACAGACCTCTGCTCATATGTCCAACCTGAATATCTATTAAAGAATCCCAGCATTCAACTGCTGTTCTAAGTGCGTTTTCGTCCTTCCAATATAATTCTGAAATCCTCTTATTTGAAAAAACGCGTATGCATTGATTATTATCAATTTGCCATGAAATTACTTCATACCAAACATCGACTTCTGGCCTTCTCTCTTTGTTAGATTTTTTCACTGATAAGAATCCAAATGACATTTCAATCAAATCTTTTTAACTTTCAATTTAAATTTTATTCTGGCTGTGGCGGTAATTTAGATTGCCGTTGTTTTTCTTGTTGGTATACTTCTTGTAATTACCATGTGTCATGTTTTGCATATTTTCAGTACACAGTTTGTTAATTGCCATGTACAGTTTTAATGGTAAGCCAAATAGACTATATTATAACAGCAAAGTACAATAATATCGCAAAACTACTAGACGATAAATTTACCTTTAGTACATCATAAAAAATGTAAGTATTAACACAAGAATTTCGAAAGGGGATATTTTCATTATGGCATTTGTTTGAAGAGTTGCTATTTTCAAATATGCACAGGTACTTACTCACTGCGCACAACCATTGATAGCAGACCAAACATCGAAATGTGCAAAACAAAGCAAGATTCGTGTTCGAAACGCAAAATGGAAGAAACGCAACGCATGTGAAAATAATCTATTACAACTTATAAAGTTGATTTCACAACTTGCAAGGCCGGAAAGAAATTCTTGGTTTTTAGGGAAAAATAAGAAAACTCGCTTGGAATTTATTTTTAGCCATTCAGCAGAAGGAGATTGAACAAATCTAGTGTGGTCTGACAAATCTAACTTTGAGGTATGTTTCGTTTATAATTTCTTATAGGACTTAAATAATGTTTAAGATCTCTAAGTAGTCTTTTAAGATATGTAATGTCCTTCAAGAGGTAACAGCTTTCTTTTGTGGATTTTCAGGTATTTGGAGGTCATGGTGTATCATACGAGAAGCAAAGAGTGGGCGTAGCGCGTGGTTTCCACAGTCAAACATGTATGAGGTGAGACTATAATTTGGGGTTGCATAGTAACCAGCAGCATAGACAAAATCTATATTTCAAAACTTGAATGAACAGTGTATTATGGTTTTTTAAAACCCTCATTCAAGAAGATTTCCAAAGACACTAACATGAAAAATGTAAAACTGCATCAAGTTCAGGTATCATGTCACAAATTGGCAACTACCAGTTTTTGAATAGGTTAGCGCTAATCTATTCGAACATTTATGGGATATTTCGAAGCACGAGAACACAGTATTTTACGTCAAAAGATACATTTAAAATTGCTTTTAAATAACAATGATGGGTCAAGACTCAAAGTGAAAAGTAAAGTTAGTTACCAGCATACCAAAGAGAATCGCTGCATTAATTAAGGCAAAGACTAGACTCACAAATATTGTAAAAACAAATAAATTGGTGTTGATTATTTTCAACGATTAATAGCCTGGTTTTCTTAGAGGTCTAATAGTTATGGTCAAGGCTATAATGGAAAAGATTCATTTTAGCAGCTAAATGTCCAGACTTTGTATTCTATTAAAATATATTCTCTTGGGGTATACAAACCAAGATTCAAAAAACGTTTGAGGATGACCAATAATTAAAGTTGTCAAGATATAGCTGTCCATAGTGTTCATTTCGAACTCTCTAGTTTTTTCGAACTTTCAGACTTTTTGATTAAGAATAGTAACTCTGATAACGAACGATGATACGATATTTTGCAGACTAAATCAGAAAGAACTGCTCTTGTAGTCATCGATGTTACATTACTTCTTACAATGGTGACTTGAATGGAATAATTTCTCGAATTTCATTCTAGGTTGCCACGAAACTTTTATACGAAATATTTCATCTCATCTAAATTTTAAATTATGCTGTTGTCATTCTAGACAACGCTTCTGAGTAATAATAACTTAAACTTATCACGAAACAATAATTAAACAGTAAATTACAGACAATGGTACTACTAGCTGTCATAATCAAAAATATTCTTCTCTTATTTCAAATAATACATTCCCATTTCTGTAGAATGAAATTTACATGACCGAAAATGCCAATGTCAAGAAAAATGGCGTGAATGAGAACATTTTTTATTGGATAAAGATATGCTATTTTTAGATTTTGTAATCACTCTTGTATGTCCATAACTTTACGAATTTTATAAAATAAAATAGAACACTCAAAACAAAAACTAATTAACAAGAAAATAGAAATCCTAAATTGGAACTTCTACACTTATCGTTCAGAATTTACATAACGTACGTAATGGAAGCAAAACGAGCTTAAATACAACGATGGTTTCGTTCTCCTCGAACGAATTGTATGTATTACAAGTCCATATCGCTCTTGATGCAATTTGCTAAAAGGTTTTGTCTAAAGTGGAGTTCTCGCTTAACTTAACAACTGATTCGCTATCATGTTTTTATGTATGAGGTATAGTCGATGTAAAAAGAACAATATCTGAATTCGGTTCAGAGATTTTGTCTTTGTAGAGTGGGGCTTTAGTTTCTAAAAATTTTAATGGAAATTTTGTTTTGTATACTATTACCTAGGCACGTAGAAAATAAAATAAATATTGCCTTAATTCAGCTCATTAACGCGTAACGCTGTTGGATATATCTCATTCAACCTTGATACTATAGTAGGTAAGTTTTTTATTTTTTTTATTTTAGTGTAACAATATAGTAAACGTGATAAATCAGATTTCTTCTTAATTAACAATTTACGTTTGATTTTAACTAACATGGATTTTTGCCATATTTGTGCAAATGTAACCTTGTGGTAAATTACTATTGTTGTCATAACCTAAAATTGTAAATATTTTGTACGCGAGATAATTCGCATATATAATGTACTTTTTAAAATGTCTGTTTTCTTTTCGCAATCATAATTTAGATAATAGACAAATGTACTTAACTCTGTAGAACACTTTCTTTTTAAAAATGTTAAATCAGAGTTAATTTTATGTAAAAGTGTAGCCTTATAAAAATGTAAATAAAAAAGGCCACAAAAGCTAATTACAGTTACAAGGTTTTTCTTCCAAACGCAGTTTTAAGAGTGATTTTTTTCCTTGTTGCCTTTAATATTAGAATCGGGGTTTAATTAAAGTCATTGAGAGCACGAAAAGAGAACGGTAAGAAAGAGAGAAGAGCTTTTTAATCTTAGTGTACTGGGAAACAAGCTCGCTAAGGCAATAAATTATGAGTTTCTCGACCAAAATTACGAAGATTGGAACCAATCTAAAACTTTTCAACCAATCAGCAGACAGCATTACCCCTTCCATTGAACACGCGATCAGATCACCCTCTCGGCTCAATTGTTTTACTTTTGTTTTATTTGCTTGCCGGCGGCGGCGCCAGGGGCTTTGTATTTTCTTCTCCCAGCCGATGCCTGATGGATATATGGAAACTCGAGATAAAGATTTTCTTTTTCTTGGTTTTTCTTTTTTCTGTTATCAAATATTTGTATCGCCAAGTTTGCATAACGTGTCTGATATTTTTACGATATTTGATACTCACAGGGTGATATAAAAGTATTTGAATTTATTCCAGATCTTGCTATTTTTGATACAACGTTTGATTAACTATAAGTAATAAATTACCTTATCTATAATTTAAATTATTATTAAATTGACAATTTTTTAATTTGTCCATTTTTTATATGTTTAAAAGAGACTTCGATCTGAAAAATATTATATATCCAGTAGTCCTTCAGTTACCAACAATTTCCCTAATTCGATGAAATGAATTGGGGGTGCCCCGAGGATGTTTCGAAAACAGGAAGTGTCCGGAGCGGATCTTGATTGGTAATTGTTTCCCCGCGGCTCGTCGGGACCAATCAACGAGCGAGAGTAGTGGCGCGGAAAACGGCACTCTAGATCTACTCCTGCAGAATAACAATGGCATCGCTTACAAAGTTTTATCCACTCAAGCCTGAATCTAAGGAACATAAGTAAGTGAAACGAAATTGAGGGCGATTCTTATTTTTATATTGTAATTTGATACAATCCTGACGGAGTGTCGTTTCTTTATTTTTTTTTCACTATTTGATTAATGTGACGGTACGATTGAAAATAAATAACATGAAAATTATTGTTGATAAAAGAAAAAAATAATAGTGAAGCTGGTATTTTTAAGCTTAAAAATTAAATTTTAAATTTAATTTTTAATTTAATTTAATTTAAGATGGTAGCAATGCTGTTTTGTAGATGTATGTCAGTAATTCTATATTAGATTTCATGTAAATTATATATTAAGTTTATTTATTATTTAAAAATGATTTAAATAAATATAGTAATAAATACTCAAAAGATTTCTTCAAAATATACAAAAACAAATTAAACTAGTAGTGCCATCTATGAGAAACTGCTTGAGACTACAACTGGAATCTGCATAAGTGAGAATTTATCAATCAGCAATCAAACTAGGGGAACTTTGCGGATATACAATGAAATAATATTTTGCGATAAGGAAGTGACTCCCCAATTGTGTACACAAAATTGAGATAATGTATTTATTTTTGTTATTGCAGAATAGTGACTATAATGTGCAAGAACCATGGAAAACGTACTCTCAGGAAAAGTGGTTATTTTGGGAGATCAAGGTAAACATTATAATTATAATTAATTACAAATCTTGTTCATTTATAAGAGTTGATATACTACCTTCTTTTCTTAGAAGCCTTAGTTGCTACCTATCTGCAATGCTTTTCTCTTGTCTCAATCAAAAAACGTTTGTAAATTAAAAACAATGCAGTTATTGTTTTACATTTTATTGTTTTATTAAATTGCAAATTATATGTAGTACAACTACAAATATTCGACTAGTAGCCAGTATTGTATAATATCCAAAGTCGATAAGTGTCAGATAAAATGAGCTTGTTATCAAAACCTTTTCAAACTTTTCCTGGAATAGCAGGAAAACATTTATAAAAATATTTTTTTAGTCGAAATTTAAAACTTATTTTATTATGCTGTTATCAAATATTTAAACATGTTTAAGGATTTCTTGATATTCATCCGTCGTAAGATTGCAGATAGGCACCTCTTGTCTTATATGATCATCGATTATCATGCAATTTCGCTCTATATATTCTGCCTTCAAAAATAATAGTCTGCATCAGGAAGAAAAACCTTAAAGTTGGAAGTTGATACCACACGAAGCTGAAATATCTACTCGTATAGCGTAAATAAAATTTTGATTTGTATTACTAAATTGAATATTTAACTTCTACAAAGTCAATATTATTATAGGTAGAAAATTAAAAATGTTTTATTTATTGTACTAGATAATCTAAAGAGCTAGAAAATAGGTTTATCTGTACAATGAACCATTATGAAATCATTACATTTGGTTTTGATTTGTCTTAGATATCCTAAAGTGAATTCAATTCTTATCTTCTGTTGTTACCTTTAGTGATGTTCATTAACCTCTTTGCTAGATAGACAAATCTAAATAAATCCGATTTCTAATGTACCTACCTTTTACCTAAGAAATAAAAGTTCATTGTTTTTCAATCTGGAATACAAAGTTTCATTTGAGAAGTTTAGTGTCTAGTAATCTTGATAGAGTGGAGCATTTTGAAATCAAGATAACTTGGCTCAATTTACTATCCGCAAATAACAGGTAGATTTGTGTATGGCAATGAGTAATAAGTATCTTAAAAAAAACTTAACTTCTTTCCGTTACCTTCCAAACGATCTGACAGTGAGTAGACCCTAGAAACATGTTTCATCAAGACTTTTTTTCTCGGTACAAAATTCTTGTCTTATTGTCTTGGTCTTTAGATACCCATTGGTTTTGAGTTTGTCTCGAAATTAAGGCCAAGAGTTCATCAAGACACTCTCTCTTGTCTTGTTCTTGGTTTTCTGATGCTGCTTGTCGTCTTGGTCTTGTCTTGAAACCAAACTAAGAACAAGATAAGATCAAGAAATTTGTGAAACACTATCTAGAAACCGTCATCTAGCTTCACCGTCGTCATAATGACTAACTGAAGCGGTAGAAGACGTAAAAGGTTTTTTCTGCTTACCGTAGAAGTCGTATATGTATACTTATGGTAATAATTCCATACCAACATAATATCACCTTATTTCTTGGCAACGCTTTCAACTTAAGCAAAGAAATATTTATTGTGTAATATTATGTAAGGTGAAAGATCCGCAAATGATTTATATTTACCATGTTAAAGGTTTGTGTGTATAGAAACAGAAACTACACAAGATCTCGAAGATGCACTGCAACATTTTTAGCAGTCCCCCCATATTATTTTATAGGACCAGCAACTATTATTCGCAATGAGCCCTATCACTTAATCTAATATAAGATAAAAATAATAAACTTCTAAATTAGATGCATCAATTAACAACCAACTGACAAGCATTCAGTTTGTGGGCTTTTACACTCAGTTTCCAGTGGCTGCAAATATACCAACCGAATGTATTAATGTGTAGCCGGATTAAACTGTGAAAACCAGAATTATATTGCTTTCAAAAGAACTGATTTAGTAAACCTATTACACTGTCTTGATATCAGCAGTTTATCCATATACCTTTTGGTCTTTGGAACTACCTTAGTTTCACATTACTTAGGTTTGTAATTGTTTGAGCTGGTATTTAATTTAATGAAATTTCAATAATTTGTGTCATACATTAATGCCATATTTTGATGTATGAACTGTAGACAGTTTCTGGTCAAAAGCCGTGTTTTTATTTGTTGGTCAACAATTAAAATGACTAATAACGCTATGAACTAATCACTTTCTAACAGATTTTTTTCCGTTTTTGTTTTTGTTATAAACACCAGCTAGCTTACAGGTTTACTTAATATGATACGAGATCCGATTGGACTTCACCTCCTTGTATTTGTATTCTTTTATTCTTTAGGAACCCATTCGAAAGAAGAGAACTGTAGATTAGGAACACTACAATACACCGCACCGGTCCAAAAAACTTTTGAACCATTTTGAAATCATAGCTTTTAGTCATATTTATAACTTTTCGTGTAAGAAAAAGAGAAAATTTTAAAACAATTAGTTAACAAGGCAAAACCTTTTATTAATTAATTTATTATTAAATATTGCTTTCTTGGCATTTGATATTACTCGACCAGAAACACTTCAAAATATACAGAATTGGGTAACAGAACTTAATGGAAATATTCATACACATGTTATAATGATTATTATTGGTAACAAATCGGACTTATCTAATGATAGAAAGGTAAGTTTTTAAATATCAAATAATGGTATTGGTATTGAAAACAACAAGAAATTTACTATTATTTAAACAATAGGCTTTGTTGTGGTTGATTTACTACTTTCCATGGATTTACTTAGGTAAGGCATGTTAGAACGGTTCTTTTCATAATAAATCTCACCCATTATTTATCAATATACTCAACAAAAGCATGCAGAAGTTTCATGAATAAATGCGAAATTGCTTATTTAATTGTTTATTTTGCTCTAAAGCTCAAATTTTGTAATGTTCATCTAATTGTTTTTGGGCCTTGGAACCCAATTTACTACAGAATTCTAAACAGAAAAGCATACAATACCTGAAATTTCAGTAGTGATGCAATAACTTCCCGTACCAGTATATGTTGTTACATAAAATCTTCAACATTTTGATATTATATTTAGCTATTGTGTAAGTTGGAAAAACATCTTACTATACAGCCGATAAAAATTATTTTTCGCATGGTGTTCTATACCATTACCAACAATCTTACAAAGTAGATTTATCAAGATTACCTAGGCAAACATATTCTCTTAATGGCTCTAGCTAATAACATTGCTTGATAGTTATTGGTATCTAGATTTAAGCAGTTTAAATAGTAGTAGTACGAAAATGTAAATATCAAATTGTGTCACTCATTATTATTGTATTTGTTTAGAGCCACAGCATTTTTGTTATTATTCTTTAAATTTTATTTCCAGGAGTTGGCAAAACCAGTTTAATCTTGAGATACCTAGAGAAAGAGTTTGATCGTCATATCTCACCTACTATTGGAGCATCGTACTTCTCTTGTTCTGTAGCAATAAAAAACGTGATAGTCAAATTGCAGGTAGGAGAACTTGTATGCTTCTAGGCTTTTAAGATTATAGTTCTTTATGATGATTAATCTATGTATCAAGCCGTACAGCCTTGTCGATTTTAACAGTCTGAA
Source organism: Ignelater luminosus (assembly GCA_011009095.1). NCBI lineage: Eukaryota > Metazoa > Arthropoda > Insecta > Coleoptera > Elateridae > Ignelater > Ignelater luminosus. The sequence continues at coordinate 61,714 of VTPC01007574.1, forward strand.
AATACTTTCCTGGTATTTTTTGTGTGAAGTATTTATATTTTTAAATTGTGTTTTAGGTATGGGATACAGCAGGGCAAGAAAGATTTAAAGCTATGACTCCAATGTTTTACAGGAATGCAAATATTGCTTTCTTGGCATTTGATATTACTCGACCAGAAACATTTCAAAATATACAGAATTGGGTAACAGAACTTAATGGAAATATTCATACACATGTTATAATGATTATTATTGGTAACAAATCGGACTTATCTAATGATAGAAAGGTAAGTTTTTAAATATCAAATAATGGTATTGGTACTGAAATGACTATTCGACGTCTCTCAATATTGACGCGTAAACGTGTTTTGGCACTAATACCATGTTATAATTCTTCAAAGCGTTTTAATATTCTGTAAGTGTACCTTGCACAGTTTTCATACTTCAGCGATTTGGAACCAGAGTACGTTTTAAAATTCTTGCATGGTTATTAACTGCAAATGATGTGAAATTTTATAAACAAAGCTTTCTTGAGAAATTAGATACGTATTTTAAATTACAAGTCTTCCAGATAGCTTTTCTGTCCAAAAAAACAAACATCTGTGTCAATTGATCTTGAGATGAAAGCAATAATTACGTTTAATGGGTAATATTATAAGAAAAAATATGGGTAGATGATGTACCGGAATGACACTCCCAGTCTCACTAAAGAGATTGTCTGTGGTGCTGCTAAAATCACCTTACATTTTTACTTTCTTTACTATTTACGGTTTGGTGACTCAAAACTCCAAAGTTGAATGCTTGTAGAGTCGAAACCAAGATAAGTGAGAAAAACTATTCCAATTACCTCTTGTTAAAGAAATCTATTAAAAAGAAAAAACTTCTAAAAATATGCAAAATCTTTTTATTTTCATCAAAACACTCGGGTTGGATTTTTTTATTGATAAGTTACTAGAAATAAGATCTATTGTTAAAAAAACGTCAATTTGTATATAGAGAAAAAAAACTAAAACAAATGCAACACAACTTTTAAAAGTTCCTTTGTTGGTTTGTAAAACTTTCTGTTATTACACCTTTTTGTTAACTCTCAATATTCATCTGTTAAAGAACTTTTGGCTAAGGGCCTGTTTAATAAAACTAACAAGTGACAAATTGAAAATTAAATTAGTTAAGAAATAATTCTTCTTATCCGTCTCGAAGTTGATTCTTCGAAAACAATGGAATGATGTGTAAAAATAATAAAGTAATTTTGGAAATAAGGAGTTAGTAGCCCTCAATCATTTTGTTTGAATTCATGAAACATACTGAATCATTTTTTTTTAATTTCAGGTACCTAGAGAAGAAGCAATTCGATACTCAAATGGTATAGGAGCAACCTATTACGAATGTTCTTCCCTAAAAAATCTGGTTTGTATGCAAATAACTATTTCCAAACGATTTAAAATTTTCAAGTACCAAAACTAATTTTAGGGAGTGGACAGGATTTTCGAGAGCGCAGCCATTAAACTGTTAAAACATTTAGATCCATATTTCAATAATTACATCGACTGCGAAAATTCTATAGATGCACCGTCTTGCAGTTTGAGTGCTACAGATGTTGGAAATGTTGTGGTGCTTGGAAGAAGTAAAGATAATATTGCACATGGAACCACCGTCTCAAATAAATGCTGTTAGTGTTAAAACATTGTAAAAATAGTATTTAGGTTGAACTTAAGTGTTATACATACCTATGTACATTATTATCTTTTATGCCATTATGTATTATTATTATTGACTCTTGTATTATGGAGATAGTTGAAACGTAAATTTTTCTATATTTTGAAAATGGTTTTTTAAATCTATTTAGATATTTTTATAAAGAATCAAGTTTAACTAACAGATATCTCAGTTAAATTAGAGCAAACCATATTCGTTTAACTGTGTTAATTGAGAATGTCTAAAAACTCCAAAAAATGTGTTTCAAATTAAGACTAATATACATAGCCGAAATTATTGAAGATTTATGCGATTTAAAATAGTTTTTAAATTTTTAAAATGTTCTCATTTTATAATAAGAATTTATGAGAGTTTTAATTTAAGTTTTTAACACGTTTTTTCTCTGTTAGGTTACTTAGAATTTCTTAAGTAAATCAATTTCGTATGTACCTTATTGACTAAAGCGGGAGAGATTTTATTCATTGTTATTGTTTGTTTTATTTTTAAGATTTCTTTTCGCATGTACAGTAGAAACGGAAAAAGACGCTTTTTTCCCAACTCTTACACTTAAACATTGCATTTAAAATACAAATTAAACTTAAATTAAAAATCGACATTTTGAACTAAACATAAAATGCACTTGGTATTTATATCCAAACAAAGAGAAACTAAATAACCGGGAGGCAAAATTAAATAATTAGTAAATTTGATTCAAGCAAGTGAAGAATTTAAACATGCTATTAGAAGGCTGTTTACGTTATATCCCTCAAAAGACTCTTTAATATGCATATGCATAATGCACAGTATTATAATAAATATGAAATTATTCATTTTACAGCTTCATCTGTCTCAAGCAAACACTCACCAGACCGTGTAAAGTATTTGTTCTGATTAGTACTATCTATGAAAATAAAATATCAACCTGCACTTGTAACACCCTATACAGACGTTAGAATGAATATTACTAACGGATGCTGTCAATCTAAGAGCCATCTATGCTACCCAATTTTTGTACCTTTATATTATTAATAAGAGCTCTAATTTCTCTGTGATTTGAAAATGGTGACATTGACTTCATGAAGGAACAGTCGCAGAATGAGATCTGATTGCACCGTAGAGTTTTCTACTACCTGGAGATAGGATAATGTAACAGATTCGGACATTGCAAATGTAACCGTAAGCAGATATTCATGTTTCCTTCCAGGAATACTAGAAGATATCTACTTCCATATATGTATGCTATGGCATCCCAAATTCCAAGTTCTTGCGCAAGGTCTGCCTTGCGTTCCATACAATATGAAAATTCACTTCCTTAAAGGACGCTTCTACAACAATTGTTGACCTACAAACAGAATTAGGATTCGTGGCTAAATACAGCTCATTTCATTCCTGGTTCCATTCCACAGACTACACATTTCTATAATTTTGCTCCTCTATGCCTTTGAATCAGTGACAAAATGAGGTGCAGTGCAGTTGATAGCCAAAAGACTTTATTCTATGGTAGATTGACTCAACAGAGAGTCGTCTTGTAACAGCCATCCATTCATTTCCGTTACTCTTAGGGGGCGTTTTTCACAGTCATTAGTTCTGGAAACATCTTTAGTGCCTCTACCAAGTTGCTGTCTGTTTTCTTCCCCAGGTTTTACGGCAAATGCGTTCCTGTTAATCTTATTAGGAATTTTGTGAAGAGTCATTATAGTTGCTTGCACTCCTATTACCTGCCTTCTTTCAAATTCACTTAATTGGTGAAGATTATTGCGTATATGTCTACGCCGCATTGCAAGATGATTCTTTTTAAGGTAATAGCAGCAATAAAACTGATATTATTGCTTAACCTTTCAATTTTTGGCCACGCCTGGAAATTTTTGAGCTAACACGAAATTTTTTGTCCTTGTGTTCTTAATAAACTTTTCCTTTTTAATATTGAAATTCGATTTTACTTGTAAATTACTAAATTACTTAACAAATCTTTACTTTCTAGTCTTTTAATTTATGGTGTTTGACTACCAACAAACAGTAAACCGTCGTGTGTATTTGTTTAGTAAGATCTGTTCAATTCTGCTACTGGTGTCTCTTCTACCTTATCTTCTTCTTTTGATTCAATTTTTGATTTTATTCCCACGCTCTGTCCAAGAAAGATTTTACCTTCATTTTTTCTTTCTTTGTTTACCCATCTTATTTTTTAATTATTGCCTCATTTCTTGCAAAGCGTTAGGAAATGAACTATCCAATGTGTCATATATTGTGTTTGCATCTAGTTGTGTTTCTTAAGGAATTGAATTGAACACTTGTGTCTGATCTAGAGGTACAATCCCAAGTTTATCCTGGCGGCTACATTTTTTTCCATTTCCTTTAAAGTTCTGGCAAAAAGTCTAGAAAATTTACATTTTGGCATGACATGTCCTTTCGTTCCATTAAAGAAGCATTTTCAGTGATCGAGAAAACTGCAAATCTAGCGTCTGTGTAAAGTATGTGTGATTTGGAGAAACGCAAATGAAATGTTTTCATCTTGGCACAATTTTATAAAGCAAATCTATAAGTGGGATGAGAGATTGTCGCCGATTAATAATTCCTTAGTACGAAGTCTCTTCGCGTGCAGTATAGTAACGGTTTTTAACCAATTAACAAACCTGATAGAATCAAATCACCCACTCTGTTAACAAAGGTCGCAAACCTAACTGAAGCAGCTGATTTAGTCTTATTCATCACACCCTTTCAGGTATTTGCAACCCTTCTTAGTAATTAATCTTGACTATCCTGAGTCATTATTCAGATTAGTTTCATCATATTTGATGTTACTGAGGCTTCTGAGATATATTCCATTACTAATTCTTTCTAAATTAACAATGAAGTTATCTATAATATAAGGGGAAACATTTGCTCCACATGGCATCGTTTTATATTTCAGGTAAACATTTCTGTAAGTTTTCTTTTATGGCACACCATAAAGGATTTCTCGAAGTCGTACTTTGGCATATTGAGTTCAACTTTTGATATCCACTTTCCTATTGCTTTCAAAAAATCTTTCACTATTACACGAAAGTCGTATGGGTAGATGGGATAATCCGATCCCGCAAAGCTTTGTAGATTCTCCACAATTGCAGTTTGCTTTTGACTTAAAAGTACAGTTTGTACGTTGTGCATCTTAATACCAAATTTCTATTTGTAAATGTCCGTAAAGCGCAGAATATGAAATTTAAAGATCCCTTGATGCTTATAAACTCAATTTGCCACCCTTGTTTCGGTAGTTTAAGAGGTACTTATACCATCGATTTCTCCTGCATCACTTTCTTTACAGTACATGTTAAACGTTTTGATTCCAAATTTCCATGTTTGCACCGAGCTTGCTAAACTGATATTATTATTGATATGACATTAGGTCTTGCCAAATTTCCTCAATCATAGTGTGCGCGGAAGTAAGGTACGATGGCGCGTTATTTACTTGCACAAGATTAAATTCGCGCTCTTACTGTCTACGCAATTCATACCAATCACCCCATTTTACGGTAAGTTTATTGTTGGTGGTATTGTTAGTCGCTGGATTATCGCCATCCTTCACTATATATAGGGTTTTCCAATAAGAGGTGTTATTTTGAATAGCCCGCTATTTCGGTAGATGTCACTTTTGAAGCTATCATTTTTTGACATTTGACAAGTAGAAACTACGCCATTAATAAATATGGAACGATACACGCTTCAACAACGCATTGAAATTATTAAAATTCACTATAAAAATGGTGAAAATTTGGCAGAGACGGTTCGTAAAACTCGAACATTTTTTGGGTCACCGTGAAGCACCTTGTCGGACCGCAATACAGAAATTGGTGAAAAAATTCGAGCTCTTGGGACAAGTTAGTGATGTGAAGAATAAAACCCGTGCACGTCGCTCAAGAACAGCCGAGAATATTGCTGTTGTAGCCGAAAGTGTTAAAGAAAACCCAGGTTTGTCCATTCCTCGTCGTTCTTTGGAATTAGCCATTCCACAAACGTCATTACACCGTATTTTGCATAAAGATTTGGGTCTTAAGGCTTATAAAGTCCAGTTAACACAAGAACTCAAGCCGGCCGATCATCAACAATGTCGTGTCTTTGCTGATTGGGTCGTTGAAATGCATGAAAATGATCCAGAATTCCATCGAAAAATCATCTTGAGTGATGAGGCCCATTTCCACCTCGGTGGCTTCGTCAACAAGCAAAATTGTCGGATCTGGGGCTCAGAAAATCCAAGAGTTATTGTTGAAAAGTCTCTCTATCCTCAACGTGTGACTGTTTGGTGCGGTTTATGGTCCGGCGGAGTCATTGGACCTTACTTTTTCGAAAATGAGGCTGGAGCAACAGTTACGGTGACTGGATTGCGCTATCGAGAGATGATTAACGATTTTTTATGGCCGGAATTGGATGGTATTGATCTGGACAACGTTTACTTTCAACAAGACGGCGCTACGTGCCACACAAGCAACGAAACCATTGATCTTTTACGGAAAAAGTTTCCGGACCGTGTTATCTCTCGAAGAGGTGATCACAATTGGCCACCGAGATCTTGTGATTTAACACCTTGCGACTTCTTTCTTTGGGGCCACGTGAAAGAGAAGGTCTACGCCAACAGCCCAGCGTCGATTCAAGACCTCAAAGATGGAATTCGTGAGGCTATCGAGGACATAGGGCAGCCACTTTGCGATTTGGTGATGGAAAATTTCATGAAAAGGATATTGTCCTGTAAGCGTGGTCGTGGTGGTCATTTGCCTGATGTTATTTTCCACTATTAACGGCATACCTTCCTCTTTATAATGAAATAAACATCCGATCATTTATATTAAAAAATGGCACTTTTCTTTGAATATCAAAATAACACCTCTTATTGGAAAACCCTTTAGAAACCCCAGCTACCCAAAATTTGCAAGAACTACCCCTATCAATTTTATCTGGCTACGGGCCGGTACAAGTACAGTGTCTAGCAAAAAACCATTAAATTTCTTTTCAAATCTTTACGAAATGTTAATCATTTCACATTCTTCCTTTACCCAATTTATAATTCAAAAGATTATTAAAATATAGTGACACTTACTGGTGTTGTTATTTTCAGTGTCACGAAGTATAATTGCAAAGATATTCACATCTATTGTATCTTTGTATTCAGCAGATTAGCTGGCAAATATGTATTACAAAGAATGTAAACACGACTTCATCATCAAACTTTTCAGGGTATCATCGTCATACAGAACATTTCTGAAATTAATTTTGTCTCTGGATCTCTTTCTTCACAAGAAGCTTTCTTGTAGAGTCCTCTTCTAACAGGGAAGATATTAAGGTATTTTTTCAAAGCTTGATTTTTAATAAGTTCATCTTAAAAAATTTTTTTCGTAGTTGTATCTAACCAGAAAATATAAATATATCATCCTCCCTAGATCTTTTTCTTTAAATAAATGCAGTAAAAAGTTTCATTCTTTATTTCCCTGGCAATAAAATGTTTTTGAATTGTCAATGTCTGGTGAAGTTCACAATACTAAAGCGTGTTTCAACTAATTATGAGACAAAGTTGTAAATCACAAATTCTTCAGGACATAGTATCTGCTGATAACTTAGCGATTTCGAGGCTTACTCGAGTAAGCGTGATTGTGAAGAAGCCGAGGAGAGACAGTTGAGCCACTTAAACGAACCAAAGAAAAGAAAGCTCAGTCGTTTGAATCATGCAACTTGCTCTTTGTAGCTAGCCAGAGGCGTTTGGAAGCATTATTGAATCTTGAGTAATAAGATACTAGTAGCAGCTTTCTTGTTAAACTAGACCAAGTTAGGCCATCCTTGCAAAACCCTTAAAGAAACTTACATGAACCATGTTTTTCTTCTTCTTTTTTAAATGAACCGTCTTTTCAAGCAGTTAACAATGTTGTTTTGTTTACAAAATTTTATGACTGGATAGCGTTTTCCAAGCTCGCACTAGATTGAATTTGAATTGAAATCAAATATTTCGCCAGACAGAAAGAATTTTTTCAAAAAAGTACGGAAGGCATACTATAACAAAATAAAAACAAGTAACAAGCGTAAAACAAAGATTTAACTCAATGTGCTTTATAAATGTTTCGTTTTGATGTCTATTGACAGAAACCTGTAGGACTATTTAAAATCAATAATTTTGAGATAGGGTGAAGTCAGAATTGTGTAATTCACTACTTTTAATAACTTCACGTGCTTGTACAGATATGGCTAATAAACTGTATAAATTTACTGCTGAATAGATATACCAGGGCAATCATGAAATCATTGTTTCATAAAATTATTTCCATTGTTAACATTTGTAATATGCGCATATGTTAGACAAAAACTAGAAAGATAAAGTCTAATTAACAGTTTAATTTTTAATACCGGATATTTTGGCGCCTTCCAACGAATTATGCTCAAATTCGTCAGGTTTCAGTAAATCACAAGAATTTAAAATTCCAGAAATATTTTCGGAATTCTTAGACATTTTCAACTTCTATTACTCAGTAGCAAAATTGACTGATTTATTATGATTGGGCTTAACCAAGGCCTTCCTCTTGTTTTCGTGTTAATCTATTATCTGTCGAATTAGAAATTAAGATATTTCAATTTTAATGAAAGTATTTAATTAAATTTTTCAAAAATCTTACATTTTAAGCCTTTTTCTAAAGTATGAATTGAAAATAAGAGCTGTTTTATATTATAGTCTATATTGTAGCCCTTGGTTAAAAATTAGGGATGAAACGTTAATTAGTGGCGCCAATGATTATTTGACACCCCTCTGAATGTTAGATTTTCGAACGCATCTGCCTGGTGTAACTTAACCACCCCTGTTAATCATCCGTATCCTTTAGTGGGAGTCGCTTCCTTTCTGTGTAAATTAATTGTATTTATTCATGTTGCTAAAGATTTATATAGTATAAATGTCATCTTTTTCAATTTGAAAAATTGTTTGTGAATAGTGTTACATTTCTGTCTCTTGAACTCATTTAAATAACGTTATCAGCTCCTGTTACTGTTATACGTATGCATGATGTTCGTAAGTAGTGTAAAGAAAAATAAATCTCTGCCCTGCGCTGAGCTCTCAAAAGTAACATTTTCGAAATGAAATATACCGGGTGTCAACTTTACGGTGGAACATAGAGATATAGCATTAGAATCCACGTTCCCCATATTAGGTAGGTAGCTTACAAAGTTTGTAAAGGTATCAGTCAAAACAGAATCTCTCCCGTATCTGATGATACTACCAAAAATTAATCTTATTTATTGCAAACTAAAACGAAAAAATAATAATTACTTAGTCAAAAAGATTCTAGAAGATTACATAGTTTACAATTAATAAGCGAATTCCAGGCCAGATGCAATACCATTTGTTTAAGATATAAATCTTGAAGGCAAAATTCATTATAGAATTGGTTCACTAGAAATCTTCAAGCCATCTGGAAATTTAAGCAGTATGTTTGTGGTAAAAACACTAAACCTGTTACCAAATACCCTGGTAAAAGAATTAAAAGAAATTTTCCAATCTATAGTTTCAAATCTTGGCAAATGTTAATCTTCCAACATTTTCTCAAGACACACCAAACTTTTTTATTTTTTAATCAGCGTTATTACTACTTAAGTATATTATTAATAAAAACTAAATAATATGTATTGTAATATTTCCACAATTGAAACTTCCGTCGGAAAACGAATAGTCTGAAGTTTTGACTTTTCCTCCTTTATACGTTTTTACTTGAATTTTATAACATTGCTATACAACTGGAAATGTATATATACCAACATAACTTTTTTTTATTTTCCACCATATTTTTTTCATGGATTTCTAAAGTGGGCTTACTACAAAACCGTAATTTCCAACATTTGACGTGTTGCATGAAAAGCTGTTTTTTTCTAAATGTCAGGTTTCTACCTGACAACGAGAATGAGTTGACGGACACAGAAATGCGGCGGCATAACTTTCCATAGTATACTATCGGGTTGAATGTCTCATGATATCTAGCTTGTTTTTTATATAAGATGTCTATAGAGTATAAGTGTCCAAAACTAGATGTATGTACACAGCAGTTGAAGCAAGCTTTAGAAACAGTAAATTATGATCGTATAGCTATTAATAAAATTTCTTGTTGATTTGGCGTTGGTTGCAAAGAAATACAAATCCTTTGCCTTTGTTTGGCAGAGCAAGCAATCTTAAATTGGTTCTGTACATAGATAAATAGATTACAGACCAAAGATCTAAAGTCTTGCTTTTTCTAGAGATGACCTATGGAGAATAGAATATAAATTTGCACTAGCTTTAGAAATTAATCTTAGATATATCAAAACAAGAAGTAATTGCTTATTTTGATTTGCTCAAACCCGTTCTTTCCGGATAAGTAGATTAATGTTTGGCAAACTGCTCTCCGAGTCCTGGAGAGAAAAAACCATAGCTACCAATGCAGTATTATAATTTAGGGACATGTTTGTTTACGTATTCAATCTTGAAATTATTTCAAAGTATGTATATTCGATGAGAGAAGATTCAGCACGCATTCAATCTGTCCAAAGATTCATTCCAGAACGTACGGATGTGCCAAATTGACATTCATCGTCATTCATTTCACCAAGAATAGTTTACAGAAGTTAATTCAGCTGTCTGAGTAAAAAATGCTTGCAAACAAGGTAGAAATGCAATAACGATTTGACGTCACCTACAAACCTGGCAAAAAAGAAACAAATTTTAAATAAAAAGCTTCTAGGTCATAATCTCATACTAAAGTTGCTCGTTCAAGAAAAGTAGCAACTGAAGACAGTTCCCCCGACGAGTTGGATGATGATCCAGATATGGATAAAAAGAAGAATGGATGCAATGCCGACAAAATAAATTGATGACAAAATTCAAAGACAACTATGCTGAGGTACAATTTCGGGAAATTCTCTTCGGTGCTCTATAAAACCAAACTCACAGAAAGGCTTTGCCAAAGTATCAAACGGTATAGAGCAAATATTTATACTGATATTAAAAATAACCTTTTGGATAAACTAGAGAAGAGTATTGATGGAATATCTCCCAGCAACATCATCAGCTATGATGAAACTAATCTTAATACTGACCCATAATAATCAAAAATAGTTAAACAGAAGAGTTATAAATACTCCTAAAGCCTGCCGAACAGCTCCAGTTCTGTTGCGGTCTCTGCTCATCAGATATAGCACCTTGCTATATCATAAAAAATTCAAAGATTTATATGCGACCTGGAGGAAGGATGCTTTCAAAGATATTGTAGGTTATTTTTGATAATTGAATAAAAACCGTTGATATATCGCAACTGACAAGACTTCCCGATAAGAAATTACTAACCATTGACGGTCTCGATTTATAGTTATAATATAGATTGACTCTATAAGGTTATGCCAGGATAAAAATATTTTAATCGTATTTCTTCCTACCAACTCAGCATATTTCAATCACGAAAAACAACTTGGTAAAGAACCCTTGTAAGACGGAAGAAAGGATTTTGCCTACCAGAAAGCGGGTTTCCTGGTCAGTTTGCCAAAGTATTAAAACACCTAAAAGACAATGTGCAGACAACAAGATAAATAACAGTCAATATGGTCACAATTTTGAAAAGATGATATTGTACCCCTAGATCAAACTCTAGCATTAATTTCGACTTCTATATAACTAGATACAAACACGGCAAATGTCACAATAGAAAGGCTGGTTATTCATTAACGCTTGCAAGAAATAGTATATGGCAATAATCAAGAGAAGAAAAAGCAAAACAAATAAAATCGAAGATCGTTCTTGTAGACAAGGTGGAAAAGCAAATCAAATAAAAAAAGATAAATTGGAAGAGGCATTTGGAGCAGAATTGGGCAGGCCTGGCAAAGATGAAGAGGATGCGCTTAATAAACAAACACAGCTGTTGCTAGTAGACAACCAACTCAAATTACAGTCCGAAAATTAGAAAGTAAAAGTAATTTCGCAATTTCCAAGCTAAATCCAAATTTAAGTATTGAAAAGTATTGCTATACATTTTGTTATGAACACAGAAACAATGAGTATTTTATTTAGTAGTTCTAGAGTTGGCCGATGGTATACAATGGAAGAAGAAGGATTGCCCTAATTATCTAAATGTCGAAAGTAAAATTCCAGATAAAAAATTTAAATGAAGATACTGATAGAGTAATTGTCAAAACGGCAATCGATAAGTATGTTGTGAAGTGTGGACCCTTTTATTGTTTGCTTGTAGATGTTATATAGTTCAATTGGAGACTAAAATATCTCCTTACATCTCCTTGGACAAACACAATAGTTGAAATGAAGTTTATTTTATTTAATCGCCTTTCTATTACTTTAAGCTCATCAGACACCTGTAATATAAGAAAATCTAACTCGAAGTTGTCTCTAAAATATTTCCAGATCTCGTTTTTGGGTTTTGGATATTGTTCAGCAATTAGGAGCTCATATTAAAACTCACAATTTTGAACGCTGAGAATTTCTGTATTTTATTGTTACGTGGGCACTGCAAGAATTCTGCAAACAATTCTTTTAGACACGTACCATTCCTATTGAATATTCAATACTGAATTGTTGCAGATTTAGCAAAATAAATAAATTATTATAAAATATCGATCATTCTTACAGTTACTATTCAGGATATTTTTTAAAAACAAACGTATTTATAGATAGTTTCCCAAATAAAAAAATAAAGCTGCGTAGAACAGACCACATATTATTCAGAGAAATCTCGCAATTAGTAAGTACTCCGCAAAAAACAGTTACAAACAGATCTAATAAAACAAACAAATTTGTTGGAAATGCTTGATTTCAATATTAAAAACAGATGTTAGCTCGGAGCGGTAGTATAAATATATCTTAATCATCCCTACTCTAAGACCGTTGAAACGTCTAATTCCCGCCCCCAAAATAATCCTATTGGTGTATATTTAATGAAGCTACTTAAACAGTTTAAGTTTTTAATAATAGAGCTTAAGGTTTACTTTGTGTCGTAGCAAAATAGAAAAGTGGTTTTAAACTGCTCCCACGAAAATGGCTGCACGATTATATTCTTAAATGAAGTTGTTAAACATACAAATACAAAACTGTCCTTGACGTCTTCTGCTTTATTTACGTTTTAGTGATGTGTTAGTAAAGGATACTAATTAAAAGATTTGTTTTGTGCAGTTTGTGTTTTTAAAATTTTGTGTGTAACGAAACTTAATTAGACATAATGTCAGAAGTGAAGGACGTAAATAAGAATGAAACAGAAGTAGATCAAAAGTGTGTGCAAAATAGTGTTATTAATTCTCATCAAAATATTCAGCAAGAAATACAAAAACTTAAAGTAAATAGTTTCTCTATAGAAGCGATTCTGTCGGAAAATCCATCCGAAAGGAAAGACTCTAAAAACTGGAGTTTTAACAAAAATCAGATTGTGGATGAAAATCAGGAACAAACTGCATGTGTTGAACATTTACGTGTGTCCAATAACATATTTTATAAAAATAATGGTGATGACTCAGAAAATAATGACGTAGAGTTTGTGAATGAAGAACAAATTTTAGAAAAAGGTACTGTTGTGGATGTAAATGGAGCAAGTGAGGATTTTTATGGGAAATATTCGGATAGTACAGGTAAATATGACAGTGTTTATTTTACTAATTGTTATTACATAATAAATTGCTTTTTATTTAAGAAAAATTTGTCTTTCCTAAAAATATCTAAAAAACACACACATTAATCAGAGGATTGTTTATTCTACAACCTAAAAAAATATACAATACCTAATATCTCTTCACATATAGTACGTTTTAAAAAAACAACAGATTATGCGAAATATACAGATAGAACTATGCAACAAAATAATACAAAAATAATAATAGATGGGTACTATAATAAATATGCCAATATGTCAGGGTACCACGTTTCGAGCCAAATATACAGATCGAACAAAAAAAGCAAAAAGGCCTTGATACGTCTTCTTCAAGATACTGCTAGGTTTCTTAAGCTTCTGCACAATTACCATAAGCGAATTGCTAATCTCTAACTAAGTGTCTATTTCTTTTATATAGAATTCAAAATCCGTTGATGTACCTACTTTGAGAATGGTAACACCGTACCTCAGTGTTTTTTAGAAGCTTCGTTTGCCAGCTGGTTACCACAGGCTATAGCCTTATCGTAATACCATCAGACGAAGAGTTGTCTGTAAACCTAATGACCCTGTCATTATAGTAAGTCTCTAATTCTAAAATATCGTTTTTAACAGATTACACTCTGCTTTTATTTATAATAATCGGTTCGGGCAAAATATGCAGATAAAACAAAAACACGACCTTCTCTTCCAATATAGCGTTCACATTTCTTAAACTTGTACAGAATAAATAAACAAAAAAACCGGACCGATATGCCTGGATCCATCAAATTTGCTTGCACTGTTTAATCTTCAGTCATTTTTAAAATATGGCATCTTGACTCTATAATTTCAGTGGTATTAACTAGACAATAAACTTGGAGTTGAAAATTTGAGTTAGATAAATGTCTTTTCAAATACTCCTCAAAGGGTAGCAAAAGTCTAATTTTGGTTCAGATCTGTGCAAGTTTAGTTTTGACATGAATATTTAAGCGCCCTGTTTGAAAATACTGAATGTTTAATTTAGCTGAAGTAAACACTATAGATAAATTATATTTGCAGCAAACTATTACGTAATTATCTTTGTCTTGTTGCATAAGCTCAATGTCGTTTATAGTCTGAAAATTGAGTGTTCACAGTCATTCATAATTCTGCTAATAAATTGTTTTGTTTAGATGTGTTATTCAGTAAACATTTAGTGCCGAAATTTACAAAAATCAAATCTTGAAATTCCTTTAGTGTTGATTTTCTACCTCGATAATAACAAACTCACTCTGATAAAATTTTTTACCATTTCCATCACTGGTTTAGCATACCGTAGATTCCATTTATTTTATATTTAGTTCTAGACAGTATCATAACATAAATCCACCATTCACATAAAGTTTGCAAATTCCTTTTAATAATTGATTTAAAATAATGAAAACAATTGAAAACAAAAATTTAATTAATAAAAAACCATTAAATCCAGAAAAATTATATTCTAATCATCTCAAATCACATATAATTAAGAAAAAGATCGCAGCTTAGTATTACTACTACAATCCAAAAATGAATACGTACATTCATTTATAAAGTGACATTTTTTCTCCTGAGGATGTTCAAAGATGAACGAAACCGGTAGAGAAATTTAAATAAATAAATAAAACTATTACTTAAGGAATTACTTTCGAGGGTGGTCTGAAAAGTTTCCGACCTCAACGTGAAGATGGCAGCACTCGTAATAAAAGCTACTGAATTTCATTGTTCATCTGTTGACAGTTACTCACCAAAGTTTCAGCCATTTTGGACGCGCAGTTTTTATGTAACAGTCGTTTGAGTGAGTTGATGTGAGTTTTTTTGTGAAAATGGACAAAATCGAGTATCGAGCTGTCATTAAATATTTGTTTTTGAAAGGCAATACGCCTTCGCAAATAAAAGATGAGTTGGATTCTGTGTATGTATCATTTACCACAGTGAAATTTTGGGCTGCTGAATTTAAACGTGGCCGTAAGAGCTTGGGAGACGATGAACGTTCGGAACGTCCAAAAACTGCAACTACCGACGAAAACATCGCCAAAGTTCACCAAATGGTGCTAGACGACCGCCGAATTAAAGTGAGAGAGATAGCAGAGGTTATGAACATGTCAAAAGAACGTGTTTGTCACATATTAAATCAACATTTAGGCATGAGAAAGATGTCGGCGCGTTGGGTGCCGCGTTTGCTCACGTTAGACCAAAAACGTGTTCGAATGAATATTTCCAACGCTCTTTTGGCGCAGTTTAGGCGAAATAAATCCGAGTTTTGGTGCCGATTAATTACTGTAGATGAAACTTGGATACACTATTATATGCCCGAAACAAGAATACAGTCCAAACAGTGGACTGCAAAGGGGGAACCGGCTCCAAAAAAAGCAAAAACTGTTTTTTTGGCTGGGAAAGTGATGGCGACTGTTTTTTGGGATAGTCATGGAGTTATTTTAATCGATTATCTTCAAAAAGGAAAAACCATTACAGGAGCATACTATGCATCATTACTTGACAAGCTGAAGGCAGAACTTGCGAAAAAACGGCCACATTTGCAGAAAAAGAAAATCCTGTTTCACCAAGACACACCTCAGCGGTTGCCATGGCGAAAATCCACGAATTACGGTTTGAACTGCTTGGCCATCCGCCTTACTCACCAGATCTAGCCCCAAGCGACTTCTTTTTGTTCCCTCATCTAAAAATTGCGCTCGGAGGACAGATTTTCGTCAAATGAAGAGGCAATCACATTCGTGAACAATTATTTTGCAGAGAAAAATGCCGAGTACTATTTGGACGGGTTACAGAGATGGGAGCATCGCTGGGAGAAGTGTGTAGAGTTACAAGGAGACTATGTTGAAAAATAAAAAAAAATTTTCAGAAAAAATGTCTTGTATCTTTGTTAGGTCGGAAACTTTTCAGATCACCCTCGTATATTCATACAAACCATCCAATAGAATACCTTAAGCCATCCATCTCCAATATATAAAAACAAAAAAATACATTAAACGTTTTGAATAATTGATTTGGATATTACAGAAAGATTAAAAAATCTAAACGAATAATTTTTATACACTATTTTGAATAATTAAAACATTAATAATTCTGAAATTTCGGAGTCTTCTTCTCTTTCTCCAGCACTGCTGGATATGCATACTTCTGGTTATTTATTATTTTCTATACTGCTATGTACAAAAATGCAGTATTTATGTACATCTTTCTTGATAAAATTAAAAATGAACAAAAGTGGGCACTCTTTTTTCCCAGGCAATACATAACGTAATACAACAAAAATTAGACCTCTACTTTTTTAAGCCCTACATCCAACTAAAGATTCTACGTTGTTTCCATTATTATCAGATCTTTAGAATTCGACAGTAAGCGCACTGAAAAATCTGAAAACCACTGAAATACTAAAAATTATTCTAGAGGGCATATAAACGCGGTTTTCGAATACAAATTCAAAAATCGCATCCCTTGTTTTTGCCAACAAAAAGACCAGTTCAAAACAATATTAAAGATTCAGTTTACATAAATCTAACTGCTTCACCAAGATTACAAAAGAAGTAATTTATACAGGGTCTCCTTTGACATACATTCGATATTTCACCAATGTATGGGTTAAGTCATTGCAAATCGAAAATAAAGTGGCCATTTTGGTATGCCCAATGTTGAAGAATTTATGGACATTTCTAGTTATAAAAAAAAGTACAAAAAATAATAATAATAATAATAATAATAATAATAATAATAATAATAATAATAA
>VTPC01007574.1:78757-105107 GCA_011009095.1 Ignelater luminosus
CAATCATCCTTGGGCCCAGTAGGAACCATGGGCGCCACCCCCTCCTCGGTAAAGGGGAAATACTCGTCGAAAACATGGATCTTAGTGTTTGGAATCGAGAAACTTGACCGGCAACGCTGCTTTTGGGATCTATCTATCTATGGGGATTTTTTGCTGAATATCGAAACCGCGTTTGGATTGTTTATTGCCTTAGTTGCTATGTGTACAATAACTCCCAAAAGAAAATATATATATATATATATATATATATATATATATATATATATATATGTCTCACTATTTAATGCCATTATATACGTGGAAATTATTGATTTCAATTAAACTTCCAATAGATGACTTCTTTTCTAAGTTATGTTTTGTTTATAACAGAGACAACACTTTTGAATTTCATTAAAAATGTTTTTGTACACATTTGGTTAATTCATGAAAAACGCAGACTAGCAAATTAATTTTGATTAACAGTTTCCCATTAGCTCATAATAATTATGATAATAATTATAACACCAATCAATTTATTCTTACATTGAGGTTTTATCACGCAAACTTTTTAACCACCTTGTAACACAATTCAAAATCATTCGACAGTTGGAACTTAAAAACTGAACGTTATGGTTGTCTAATACCAATTAGCAACAAGCTTTATTTATTTATTTATACATTTTACAAACAAATAATGATTACATAAACATGCCAATAAATATGTAATTACTCAACTCAATTTTTCTAAACTACTTTAGTTACTTTAGTTAAATAGTGTGCTTTTATTATGCAAAAGCTAGATTTTCCTATTCAGCCAATTCACCTTACTTGTTTTGTACCTTCCTCTAATAATTTTACACAACTAAAATACATGAGTGAGTAATGCTGTATTAGTTATGTTTTTTGCACGACCGCCTGTAAAGTTGATACTTTATAACTCGTTATCAATGTCAAAAGTTAACAGCTATAAACATTTGCAATAAATTTGACGTATACATATTATAATGAATTCATGTTACGCACTTATGATATTGCCAACTTCATTTTTTGATCTACCGTAAATGGTTTCCTACCATTTTTTTAAATACGGCCGTACAAAAAATATTGTACATAACTCGAGTGTAAAGTGTCTTTTTTTAATTCGTAGGGTTCTTCCTACTTGTTCAAAAAGCTTCACTCTGGTTATATAAATAGATATTACGCATCCTATTTACAACTTAACTTTTGTCTCAATTTGTATTAAAAGTTGAAAAATAGTTATTTACGCAACAAGTATGAAAAGTGTTACTTTATCACCTTTGTAACAAAATGGGACAATTAAATGTTTAGAGTGCTAAAAACCCAAAAAATCTCAAGAAACAAAGAGAAACAGACAGTTACCTAGTAAGATCTGTGTAACTTCCTAATAAGATGTTACAAGTTATTACTTTATTAAGATTTAAGAAAGACGCTCTTTTCATATTAACCTAAATGCTTGAGCGTTTGCAAAACAAGGGATTTTCTGTCTTTGGTACCGGTATATAGTTATATTCGTAACTAATTCCTACTAAGTATAGGTCATTGGGAATGTTTTGAGCTTTAGTAACCAAAGAGTTTAATTTTCAAAATAATCACCACTACAAGCAATGATTCATACATTAGATGTTTGAGTCGTTAATCTTTTCCAATGATCTGTTTTATTACCTATTCCATATTTTCATCGAAAGAGAAACGATGATCTTTCAAGATAATTTCAATCTTTTGACAAAGTCGGAACTGTAAGGTGACAAGTCTGGGCTATAAGAAGGGTATTCTAATAAACGAATGCAGTTAGCCTTTAAGAATTTGACGGTAGAAGATGTTCATGAATTGAGTGTACTGACTCTTCATGGATGCCAAGTGACTATTCAATCTTTATATTACTTATATTGACGACCTCCGGTCACTAACTTTTTCATGACATGAACATTTCTTCGATAATGATAACAGCAGGATGTTTAGATCGAAAGTATGCTTAATTGTTGCTTCTATTGGTAAGATGTTAAAGACACCTCTTGATGCTCAAATCACATTTAAAGATGATATTGATGTTAAATTGGGGCTCTTTGAAAACGCTTTCCTCTTCAGCTAGTAAAATGGCAATTTGCAATGGAACAGAAAGTCACAAGTGCATGCATACAGACTTGATCCCGATGAATGTGGTTTGATTTGCAACGAAATATAGATCTGAAAAGTCAAAGATGTTTCTAAAGTAGGTTTTGTACCGAATTGAATTCTAATTTCAGCATGGATAAGGCTTCCCTCGAATATTTTTTATTCTTTCTGACTCTTTTTAAGAGAACATGAATTAATCGCTTCTCTAGGGCTCAGTGCTTAGTACATCAAACAAAAAATACGATTCTAGATTTTAAGATATTTTCTGTAAAATATAATTCCAAAACTCAGGTACTGTTCTTCCATTTGCATAAAACCTAATATTTAAATACATCTCAGTACAGCCAGTTTTTGCATATGGCATACATTTGCAGTCTGCAATAACTTTCGCTATTACAGATTTGTACTTCATTATTATCGGGTAGAAATTATTCCTGAATAGTGAAGATCTTTCGAGCATTAACACACAAGTTCTGTGTTTTAAGAATGTTTCTACAGCAGATACACTGAATTTATCAAGAAATATTACACAAAAGAAAAACTAAATGTTGTTGAAATTTTTATAATATTTAAAACACACTTTTTTGTAACTGTAAAAGTGACTTCAGCAATTTGTCAAAACTGATTTTTGCATCGTAATACTGTGAGCGTAATAGAGGAATACATTTTTTTTGTCACGTGCAAGTGCTCACCTAGGAACTTATCCCGTTACCGTTCTATTTCTATTTACAAACATAATTTATTTAATGCCACAAAATTACCTTTGGCACGCAAAGAAAATACGTAAAAATGCGGCAATTTATATTCGTAGACATTTAAACAGCTTTATAGTTTTAGAAATCAGAAAATAATTGCTAATTTACAAGCGTTCGAGAACTTCAAAGAAATGCTTGATCTTTTGATATTAGATCCCTCTATAAACAAGTCAAATCGAAGCGAATTACTCGTTCAACATTCTTTCAGCTGTATTTACATATTTTCTGAATCGTTACAATGTATTTTTATATTTGTTTTTGATTTGTTCAAATTACATTTCTAATGTTTTTAAATTTTATTATATTTGTATCATATTCCTTCTTTTATAGTTTCTTGTTTACTACGAACTTGAGTTTATTTTATATTTTGAAGAAAATGTCACATTTTCACTCATATTTAGTTTAGAATTACGATGTGTTATTAGTCCTTGTTGAACTGTGCCTATTTAAAACACACGCAGCAGCATTCCCGAAACTTCTGAAAGAGTTGTAGCTTGTAAATTATTTCTAGAAGGATTTCCTACCGACTAATTGCCGCTACATGACACTACTGTCTAAACAGGAGTTTATATATTACCCCTCTTAAAATAAATTAGACGTCTTTAAAAATACCGACTTAAAAGAAATTTAAACGATTATTGCTCCGTTTTTTGATTTTCAGATGTATATTGTTTTGAAAATTAGTATCCCATCAAAAATCCCAAATTCCTGGTGATCATAAATTTCCGTCTATTTTAGAAGAGATTTCGTCTTTTTTTTATTTTATATTAAATTTTATGGAACAGAAAACCTGACTAAAAGATTAGAAATCCTGAACTAATTTTGAATGAACTTGTCAAAAGAATGAAGACAAACTCACAAAAATAGAAATGTAAGGTTTGTCTGATTTTATTTTTAATTAAGCCATAATATGTGCATTTGTTTTTATTGTCGCAATTAAGTGCAATTATAATAACTGGATGTAGGAATGAAATAATAAATGAAAGAGATCAATAAAAAGAAATTAGAGAGTAACAAACAAATAAAATGGAGATAAGAACGAAGAATTGACAGTACATCTCCATACTTCACTTGCAAGAAACCTTCGCTATGTTCACTTTCATATTTGTATACATGGAAATAATACTCTACTAAAAATTAACCAAGGATTGAAAAACTGGGCTTTAAAAGCAAGACGAAGTTCAGGCGATGACATGATGCATTACCTGTTCTTCTACTAAACGTTGAATGATTGTAATGTGACTTACGATAATTTGCATTTTTCTTCTGATTTTGTCTTCCTAGATTGTCTTGACTCCATCGGGTACCATTTGTCTTTTTTCATGCATAAATTGCACAGATATCTTCTCTTTCTTTTTCTTTTCTTTTGCTTCTCCCTCGTTTATTTCTAACCGGGCTTACCAACTCCCTGTCTATCCTGTTGTGAACTACTCTTTCATAGATCTAAGCTCAGCACCATCTTATGGTGCTTCTTCTAGAAATCCTAAAACAACCATTTCCAAGCACAACTTTATTGAATTTGTTGCTTAGTTTAGGTTAGTTAGCACATTTACATCTCCTTCTGTAGTTAGAGTTTATGCTGTTGCAACTTGCCCACAACATCTTTTGAAATAGTCGCCCTTAGTTGGTAGATACCTACACTATTGTGCAGTTCTAAACACAACTTCTTAGTGACCTTTATAGTGTCTAAGCAAAATTCAAATCAAATAAATAAACGTTTTATCAGATCTAAAGTTGGAACTATAAGCAGATTTTTAAGAAGTACCAACTACAGTAGCACTGCTATCATCATAGAATTTATGCCATATAAAGAGTTAGAAAGTTTCACTGTCTATGCAAAAAAAAGTAAAACTCCTATTACAAATATTTTTTATTCTTGGTCTAAATTGTTTTTGTCGAATTAGAAGGGGGTGAACAAACTTGATGTTTGGGACCAAATTGATTCGTATAACGACAAAACACGTTTGCGTATTTTACAACACGAACGCCAAAACTAAATTATTTGGTTCAATTTCTACTCAAAAGTTAATTTTTGATGATAACGATAAATTTGCCTTTAAATGAACCGATTCGGCCCTGGAAACAATTTTGCCTACCTTAGAACATTAAGAAATGGTTGGTTGGAATCTCTTTAATATAACTTACTGCACTGGTAAAATGATTGCATTACAGACACATTTTAAATACTTCTATGGCAAAAGTATTTTGATCATTTAATTGATATTACTAATAAGTCGTTTTTTGCTGTTATTGAATATTGGGCTTAATAAAAAAGCACTGAACACATATCTGGCTTTTTCCCGTACATAAACATACTGTAGTCCGCTTAGGTCTTTTATAGGTGAAGCCCTGTGTAAAAGAGTTTAGGATGGTTGTTTAATTTTTACTAATCCCAAAGAGTCTGTGTCTTGGTTTTTGAATGGCAGGACATTGGAAGCTTTTATTTTCTTTGCCTCTTGTGATTGTGTTTTGTTATTAGTCCAACTATTCTCCGCAAGATTCTTTCTAGCTTTTGAATCTCTTAGTTAAAATCTCAGGGAGTTCCCAAAGAAAGAGTTTAACGTTTTGCTTCATTCGTTTCCAAAATAGAGGTATTGAATTGACTCATAGTTTTACAAATAGTAAAATATCTCCATGACATATTTGGATTTTCAAGTTTAGATTCTGTTGACGTAGCCTCTCTTTCTAGCTAAGCTGGGTGCTTCTATGGCTGCGGTCAAGAGAACTACTCACAGCTTCGGTAACATTTAGACAAATAAAGTTTTGAATTTTCTTTAATTTAATTTTGTCCTCCTTCTTATTGAATTTAATTCACCAAACTAGGACAGCATACGTCGGAGTTAATAAAACTATCTTGTCACGTGTAGAGCCAATAGGTGATATTTGTCTCCAAATCTTCTCGGTGTCTATAAACATCCGCTGGTACGTATTGTCGTCTGTAGCTTCCTAGCGTTTGTTGGCGACTTGAAAATTAGTCTAATCTAACAATAAGATACTTTGTTTCTGCGTGGGAAGAGAAAATCCTCATGGATACCACGCCGCCCGTACGGCGTGAAGTGCTTGACTCTACTGAGCAGAGATCTCCGTGCCCTATAAGCTGAAAGCGCATTCCTTCATCGTCTTAACTGCCTCGGAAGTACCGTTAGCATTGGAACAGGGTGTTTATCTCTCTTATTTCATAGCATCTTTTTCTGTCTTGTTTTGACCTTTGTCTCTTTTTTCCTGCTCATGATCTTTTTTGTCAGTGCATAAATCTTACTTCAATGTTGTTTCCAGGCCATTCGCGCCATGTTTTCACTTGTTAACTTTTTTCTAATTTCTCTATATGTTCTCTGTTTATCATCCCCCACCTGTTGCACGTGAGAAAAGTGTGTTTTCAATTTTACAATAAAGACCAAGTCTCGTTTGCACTTTTACTTATTCTTTTAATACAGCTTTTAAAAGAGCCGCGTCCTGTTAAGATCTAGGTAATGTGGTAACCAACATTTCGATCCCTGCATGCTACCCAATCTTTCACGTTTGATGATTCTTTTAGTCCATTGTAGCACTGCTTCTGCTTTTTCGGCTTGCACCGTGTATCCATCTTGTCGGTTTTTTACTTTCGCTGCATTGCTTTCGTTGAGGCTGTCTTGCAGGCACATAAGCATAATTCTGAAAAATATGCCCCTTTGAGTCTTTTTAAAATCTCTCTTATGTAATTTCTATATCTTAATCACATTGTGCCACATAATGACTCCATATAGCAGAATCTTAACATTTCTCTCTTTTTACTGCTTGGCAACATTCCCGTTCTTAGCTCTTCATTTTTTACTGCCAAAACAAGCCTCCCGAATGTACCTTGTATATTTAATATAATTCCAAGGTACTTTAAGGTTTTGCCGAGAATTAAATCTTTCTTTCTTATATTGAATTTAATGTTTCCCCTCTTTCTGGGGTCCGTCAGTATCATAACTTTTGTCTTTTCTTAAGCTAACTCCAGTTTACGTTCTGTCATCCACTCTTCTGGTCGAGCAAAAACTTTGTTTGCTTTACATATTAAAATTTTTGTCGTTTTTCCTAATCAATATTGCCAGAACACTTTCGCTCAAACCCCAGACGTAAACCCTCATTATATGATATATTCGATAGAGTGGAGAGACTCCTGCTTGTCCCCAGCCTACCGTGTTGAAATCATTATTACAGCACACCATTTACTTAAGCAACACCTTTTTTCTCGACTTCCGTTTCCGAGTTTCCAAATTTGCTTAATGCATTTAAGAAACATATGGGTCTATATGTCATTTCTTCGTTCGAGGTCGTTTCCCTTTTGGTGACAATATTAAATTGCTGCCAGCTCAGTAGATTATTTAGTATTTGCAAAAGTTTTTCTGCAGCGATTGTTAACAACTTCTTTGATTACTTTGTCTAGAGCTTTTCCACTGGTTAATTTCCCAGTAAAAGAGGCAGCATTTTGCTTCTATTTTGCACCCGTCTGGTCAATAGTCACCTCTATCCGGAAATAGCATTGCCACTATTTCCTTTTTTCATCGTCGGTCAAATCATAAGGGTTGGAGTTTCTTAGTCTCCTGTTCTTCTTCTTCTCATGTATCGTTTTTCAGGTTATGGCGTAATGCTTTTCAGTGTCGTTTTTTGTATGCATTTCTAAGTTTCTGCCATTTTTTTCCTCATGGTTTACGTTTATCCTTCTGGCCATATAGTTAGTTTTCTTCTAAGCTTGTTGCGGTTTTCCCTGCTCCCTTGTATGTCTGTTCTACTAGTATGGACACCAGTCTCTGCCTAGGTACCCCTGTTTACTAGGTTAATATCTTATGCCTTTTTTAGTGTATTTGCATGCTTCTCGTCTTGTAGTTCTTCGTTTTCCATTTCTTTCATTTTAATAAACGTCGATAAACGAACTGGTTGTATTCTAATTTCC
The DNA here is from genome assembly GCA_011009095.1 of Ignelater luminosus. Lineage (NCBI taxonomy): Eukaryota > Metazoa > Arthropoda > Insecta > Coleoptera > Elateridae > Ignelater > Ignelater luminosus. The sequence continues at coordinate 86,540 of VTPC01007574.1, forward strand.
TCCTCTCAGTAATCCTCATGCTACCTTCGTCCCTTATCGTTAATTCTACAGATTAATATTAGGTTAGTGTTTCATCATCATTCCATTTGGATATGGAAACAGCTATATTGTTAGTGTTGCAAATGACATCGATGAACGATGTGTAAAAGAACGTAAAATCCCATCATTCAAAAACGTTTATTACTCATTTTAGACAATCCTTCTTGCTAGTCCCTTTTTTTGGGTGCACGTAATTAAATTTGGGTATGCAGGTACTTCGTTGATATGAAATACATTTGAGTTCCAGAAGTAAACAGTAAACAAATGCTGAGATGTTCTCTATAAACAACACTTTTCAAAATTTAGCACTGCCGGGAATAAAACCCTAGTTCAGAGATACTTACTTAAAGCAATAGATGTATGAAAAATTTATAATAAGTAAGTTTTACATTTTTGTGTACTGATAACTGGCATACAGGTCATACTTACTAACCTACCAAATTGACTGCGGCCCCACTAGTCCATTCTAAAAACCTTTTTTTGATCTTCTCGTGTCAAAAGTGGCAGTTTCTGACTGTAGGACCAAAAAGTGTTTTACATTAACATTATGTTGCAACGCGACGGTTACCCTTTCGAGGCTATAGAAGGTTATTGCATTGCTATCAAAAAGAACTTGACCTAGAAGTCAAGGTAGTGTTGGAGAATCTGGTGAGCTGCCAGAAAGATTTATCGATTAGAAGCTGTATTGGTAGTTAAAATTTTTATCAATATAAGAATTACACTAGTTAATCATGGTAAAAAAACCAGAGAAACTGTTTTCATTTTGATTATAATTTCTCTGAATGAATAACTATGGAAAGTGAATGTTATGTTCATTACTAATGGTTTTGAAAACAGTAAAGGCAAAAGTGGTTAAAAGCACATGAATTTCTACCAGCTTTTCTATGTAGTGAATACCCAGTATAACTATAGCATTTTAGCAAAGCCACGCGATGCAACTCATTTGTCTTTAAAATCAAAATGAAGATTGCTTTTCAGCGCGTTTTAAATATTTTTATGCGAATTAATTAGTATTACAACGGTTACTTTCTTTTTCAGGCGTTCTGGAACGCTTTTAAATCTAGAGGCTATTCTTATATTATGATAAATAAAATAAACATTAGTGTGTAAGGTTAAGTATATTTTTACAAAACTAACCCAGGTTCATCTGCTTGCAATTATCAGCTGCTGTATTATCTTTCATCACCATCCGAAAAATGTGCTAATGACTTTGGCTTCGCTTTTTGCTTCCAGCACTTATTATTTGTTTTATCTTTATTTTGAGACTTCTAAACTTCCTTTGAAACATTCGAACAATCCTGCTTGCACTTATTTTTTTACGAAACTTTTTTCCGATCAACAAAAAATAAATAATTCTTATTTGTTTTGGGTTTGGCACTTAAATAAAACAACGCCTTTGGTTCCTCAATTCATTAGTAAAATTATATATGTCAAGACTGGTAACAAATTGGAGAATATATTCAACGATTTAATACTCCTGTATTATTATTTCTCTTGCCAAAAAATGCTCTCTATATAAAAAACACCACGCATGTTCTGGACATTTCACTCGCGAACAAAAGATTAAACAGAAGAAAAAAGAAAAGCTTAAGTATTGCAAATAGGACTTAAATAGCGACGGAAATTGTGAAACGGAAGGGTAAACGGGGGGGTTTCATCGTCGGTAATTAGACATCGTTTAGTGTCACTTTGTCTCCTCAAACGCTCCCTGTCAATTAGGCGTTGATATATGTGCACGCATACATATGTACGTCATTTATATATGTGTAAAGGATGTTTGGACGCTCCACTATCTCACCAGGCATTCTCAAATTTGTCTACAGTATATTTTTATACAAAACTCATTAACTTTAATTTATAAGCGTCTTATAATTTATTTATTTGTTTTTTCACTGTTTTCTATAATAACTTAAATACACTCTTATTTTGACATAAGAAAAAATATTTTATAGGAATAGAGGAAATTGATTTTTACGTTCTTACCTGTTTGAAATACAAGTTAGGCTGAAAAACATTTTTAGAGTTTTTGATGTTAAAATACTGGCTGAAAATAGATTACAGTACACAATATTACGGCATTTCATCTAAATTCCTGCACTAAAAGCCTTTATTCATTCAAAATGTAGTAGATACGCAAAACTTGCACATAGGCTCCAATAAACGCACAAATATCAACCTATATTGTCCCTAACAAACTTTTTGAAGAATTTGAACAATACGTCCTTGATAGCCATTTCCATCTTATTTGTTAGTAAATCTGCTAATAGATCATGAAATACTACACTAATTGGCAACTTTTAGCAAACTGATTGTTGGCCGATGTTATGTTAATATATATCGACTATGGATCTTCTGCTCAGTTTGTTCTTTGTTCTTGATAAATCGTTGCCTCAATTTCTAAGTTTGTTGGCATGTACTGCTTGAAAGAAAGAACAGCAGTGCTCTTGTGTAGTTTCACATACAAAACGCTTTGTATAAAAGTTCAACCATTTGTTTGAACTATTTGTTTATAGAATTGTAGAAAATCCCCAAAGAATGGCACCCCTCGCTGAAGTCACATTGCTATGTCCATAGGCCTATAGTAAAAAACCGAGCAAGCCTTGATTAATATAAAAAAAATATGTTGTGATTCTTTCTACTGAAACGTATTTTGACTTTACAAATAACCAAAAGGGAAAAGATCGTTGTCTCCATTTCCGCTCAATTTTAGAACAGTGTTGCTGGCCGTGACTTACTTTCTGTCACGTCTTACCCGTAATTATCTGAAACAGATCAGAAGCTTTTCCTACCAATAACAGAAAAAAATCACAAACACAGTAACCGGTTTATTTGAAACACGATTGTTGTCGATGTCTGTCCACCAAATAAAAGCTGAGGTTTACCTAATGAAGAGCAACCAAAGAGCCCTAAGTTATCTAATATACGAGGTGTGTGAGAAAAGTAATGAGACTGGCAACACTCCGGGAGATCTGGCAACGTTGTGTCTACCGGCCTGTGCTAAACCGGTTTGTTTATCGCTTCCACTTCCTCAGTCCGAGTTACAACTCCGTACAGCTAACACATTATTTTTGACAGCGCCATCAGTGAAGTTGTGTTTTTGTTGTGTGTTACAGAAATGGAGCATCGGAATTTAGAGCAACGTTGTGCAATAAAGTTTTGTGTTAAGAACACGTTGAAGATGAACCTCGCTCAGGGAGACCTTCAACTTCAAAAACTGACGAAGACGTTGAACGTGTGAGGGCTCTTGTGAGATCAGACCGTCGTTTAACAATAAGGATGATGAGTGAAGAGTTAGATTTAAACACTTTCACCGTGCATCAAATTTTGACACACAATTTGAACATGCGAAAGATTTGTGCCAAAATGGTGCCGAAAAACCTCACAACTGAACACAAGAACATTCGAAAAAACGTGTGCGTTGATCTTCTTGAGTGGATTGCCAATGACCAAGAATTCTTCAATTGTGTGATCACAGGTGATGAATCCTGGATATTTGAGTACGATCCTGAAACAAAGCGGCAAAGCGAAGAGTGGCACACTCCGTCATCTCCTCGGCCGAAGAAATGTCGAATGAGCAAATTAAAGATCAAGACCATGATGATTTGTTTTTTTGACAGTAAGGGTATCGTGCACAAAGAATTTGTTCCACCAGGACAAACTGTCAACAAAGTGTTTTATAAAAGTGTCCTTGAAAAGCTCAGGAAAAGAGTGATTCGTGTGAGACCAGACATTGCAGACAAGTGGATGCTTCATCATGACAATGCTCCGTGTCACACAGCAATTTCCATCAGTGAATTTTTGACCTCAAAACGCATTACTGTTGGTCCTCATCTCCCCTATTCACCTGATTTGAGTCCTTGTGACTTTTTCCTTTTCCCGAAATTGAAACATGTCCTAAAAGGACGTCATCTTGGAACTCTGGAGAACATTCAAAAGACTGTGACCGACCAGTTAAAAGCCATACCAGTTGAAGACTTCCAGCGCTGCTACCAAAAGTGGGAACAACGACTCCGCCGGTGTATAGCTGCCCAAGGGAACTACTTTGAAGGGGATAACATTGTTGTTTGAAAAAAAAATAAAAACTTTGGTTAGTATGAAATCAGTCTCATTACTTTTCTCACATACCTCGTATCTTGACAGACCACATCACTTATTATTATGTTGGAAGATAACCAGTTAGCCTTAAATAAGAAACGAGCAAAAAACATCTTTCCACTATCTAGGAGAATGTCATGTATATGAAAGATGAAGTTTAAGGCCTGCTTCGCTTAGGTGTTATAACAACATATTATTAAGTGATACGCTAAAAACTTTTGTTTGAGCCTATATCCTTACTTTCAAAAGAAAGTCTTGTAGCCTTAGTCAAAAAGAAAAAGATGTAGTAAATAATCGTGGAGGTGATTAAGAAAAAGGTTAGAGGCTTAAAAATACCTATTTACTAGGTCTTGATCTTCCTGTGACTACTACTACGTGATAGATAAAACCGTCTAGAATTCCTCTAAGATGTGAAATTTTCCAGCAGAAGCAGTTTCATGCTACTCAATTTTGAGAAATATACGAGCCGAAATTTGATAAGAAAATTACTGGATCGATTCACAAAGCAGCTTTAAACAAAATTAACCACAAAAAATTATGATATGTTTTGATAGTTTAACTTACATTTTGAACCGCCCAATACTCCCTTACAAAGTCTTGGCATTGGCTCATCTTACCGTGTGCCGTCTCATTTGATGTGATTTATTTTAGTTTCCGCAAAATGATTTATAGAGAGAGAAAACAGAAGCTCTACAGTAGAAAAGTACAACTGGGTATCAAAAAACCAAATAAGAGATAAAAGAGTAAGATGACGGAAATAAAACCTATGACTAAAATAGCGTTGTATCAAACGAAAGAAAGAGTAAAACAAGATCAGGGCACGAAAAAATAGCAAGAAGGAATGTATGCTAATTAACAGATAGTTACAGTTTAGGTGTTCCAACATAAACAGGTAGTAAAAAGATTAAATATGCCATTGGAAGTGTTTTCGATGATTGTTACTACTTAAAAAAATACACATTTAAGAAAGATGAATCAGTGTATGTTCGAAAACAGGATATTACATTTAACTTTAGTAGAAAGAAAATTTACAATCAGAATAGTAGGTGTGGATGTGGAGAATCTACGGGTATCAATTTTGAGGCATACCATATGGCAAACAGAGTACTTCAATTAATTCTCAAAAAGGCACCATTCATCAAAAGTAGGAAGCTGGAGAACCTAGATCTTTTAGTAGAACAGAACTCACAATATCAAGAGGTATTTAATTATGTTATCATGATTTTACATTCAAACTGACGTGGAACAAATATTTCCCAAAATAAACAAACATGATCAACAGTCTGATGGTGATAAAAGAAATATATGCGAAACCCTGAATATCAAGACCTAGCATCTAGTCAAACTAAATAAGATTTAAAGAACGATTTCAACAATTATGTTAAAGATGCAGCTAAAACCACTCCTGTTGGACCTTGGGAAGAAGGAGGAAGCGAAAAGAACCCTGCGCAAACTTTACAGCACCAGCAACCTGAAAATGGCAGATTCAGATCGCTGTTTAATTCATTGACAAAAAGATCTGAAAAATTGGTTTAATTTTGACAACTGGAATATAAATGGATTAAAAATCTTGGAAGATACGACAACATGAACTTAAGATATTAAGCCCAAAATGAATTTGTGGTTGTTCTAAAAAGAAATATCTCAGTCTTTCAAACAGTGGTGCATGCTATACTAACATATGTAAGTAAGACTAAACTGATTTGGGTGTTCAGACGCAGGTAACAAATAAACTGACTTATCTAGTTATACTGGGGTTGGGAAAACTTTTCTTTGGCCTAAAGCTTGCTATTGGAATATTTAATAGGTTCCTAAGAGACGTTACAACTAAATGAATTTAAAAATAAAAAGGTACCCGAAACAATCTATAGATGGACTATTGATGAGAAGAGCTGAAATAAGCAAAATTCAGCTGAAGATCACAATATAGTTACTGGCAGATCACTTATCTGAGAAAAAGGATGGTGATCTAGACGTTCGTTATCAGGAAGGCACGAAACAGTGAAGAGCGAGACAGTGAGAAACGATAGGAAAGACACAAAAAGAACTGGTGAAATATGCAACTAACGACGCTTAACAATTTATTACGGATGTAATTAAAGCTAAAGCTCCGGTTCGGGGTTAAGAATCTAAACCAAAACTAAACGTTGCGCTGCTAACATATTCGTGGCTTACTTACAATCTTAAATATACACTTACAGACTTCTATCTAACATTTAGAACATTTTGATGGTTTTGTTCACATTTTATGCAATAAATTGTATAAAAAGTAAGTGAGGTTTCAATTTTCTAATTGAGATATTTTCAGATTATTTTAGGAAAACTTGGTAGTATCAAAAATAAATCATTGATGAACTTTCAGCACACGATGTAATACCTTAAAGCTCAACGATTTTTGTTGAGATGCATTGTTTTGGTTAGACTTCTTTGTATTCAAGAATTTTCTCCTTATTAAAATTAATTGGTGTGAGATGTCTTAATTAAAATATCTTGATGTCGTATTTCTTTCAAATTAGAAGTAAAATGTTTTTTACATTATTGTAACATAAAATAAAGTCTTTAAAAAACAATAATGAGCACACACCAATTTAGATCACATAAAAATCTTTTTTAACCATCCCTAATTTACAACCGAAACATTCTTAAACGTCTCTTATAACTAAAATTAATGTCATATATGCGCCTCTAATAGTCGCGAACGAAAATCGTCTTTAAGTCACGGCACATTTAAAGCGTCATGGCACTTACAGAGTAATATATTACGAAGAGATAACGCAGCGTTAGTATTTTTTTGTACGTGTATGTGTCATTTTTCAGCGCCGCTAGATCGTTAGCCGTTTAAAATCTAATTCTGTCTCTCCTGGGCGCAAATTAGCGTCTCTTCTTAAAATGTCTGCACTTCCCACCCGACACTCAAAAGACATAAATTTCGACACGGCAAATTAAAAACAACTGTTTAGTGTAAAATTTGAAGCTCCGTCGCTCACCGTTTTTCTAAACGCTAAGACTGTCATTATTATTTAGGATGTATCCAATTAAGTGGCTCGCGATGAAGACATCAAACGTGAATCGTTTTAGTAATCGGTAGGATTGATAACTAGTTTCAACATTAAAGCGCTAAAGAAATGAAGCGTACTAATTTTAAAATAGAAAATTGAAGCTGTGCTTTTCTAATTTACCGTAAGAAACAAAATTGAATTATTGAAGATACTAACTATGAAGGTGGTCTTGGTATTTAATATATCTACTCTTTTAAGAGATCATAAAAACAAATTAAAAACAAATATCTTTGGTTGATGTTACTTGTTTTGGTAATTGCAGTACACTGAAGTACTGAAATAATCTTGGACTTAAATAGAAAAGCATTTGTAAACTTAAGTTTGTTTGAGAACTCCGATTCTTCAGAATTATGTGATATTATCAGTGACGTCACTGACATTTTTTTCATAAATAGCACCCCAGATTTCTTTAGTGCATATGCCATGCAATATACTTTTGAATAATAGAGTTGACGATTACTGACTTGAAGAGGTTATTGCCGAGTTTTACAAATATATATTGATTGCTACGGGCTTATCAAAAAACTATATTTACCGAAACAATAAAGTTTGACAAGAAAAAAGTAAGTGTGCCATGCTATTACAAATTAAACTTGTTTTTAAGTTTTTTTAGATAATTCTTCAAATAAGCAAAATATAAGCAAAAGTTGTTTTTAGGAAAAAAATCATTTTTCTTGTTTTCACATTTGTTTTCTCAATCAAAAAGTAGCCTACGCTCACCAAGACCACCCTGTACAATATGAAGAAAATATGTTAATAGTCTTTTCATGGAAAGACTCAGATATTGGAACGTCTGCGAAAATACGATAATAAACAATTTGCACCTTACTTCGCTTTTATCTTTTTTAATATCTTCCTTATCGTTTCAGATACGCAATTTTCGGATTATAAATCAGACGATGAACGAAAAAAAACGACCACGCACAGCATTTACAGCATCCCAAATAAAATCCTTAGAAGCAGAATTTGAGAAGAACAAATATTTATCAGTAGCCAAAAGAAGCCAATTATCAAAAAACTTAAAACTAACCGAAACACAGGTAATACTAATAGGAATATCTTAAAGATGTGTTTGGTTTGATTGATTTTTACTTTAGATTAAAATATGGTTCCAAAATCGAAGAACGAAATGGAAAAGAAAATACACAAACGACGTCGAAGTTTTGGCACAACAATATTATAGTTCAATGGGATTTTTAGTACCGCGGCCTATTTTTCTAGGAGATCGACTATGGTAAGGTAATTTGAGAAATTACATCAATTTTTTCTTAATGATTGCTTTCCATTTTAGGTTTTTTAATTGTCAGAATTCAACAAATGTACCAAATTTAAATCAATATGTATCTCCTGTAGCTAACATGATACCGTATAGTCCAGGACCTGCTCATCAAATGGGACCACAATTACCTCTTAATCCAGCTACACAGTCTTGTGGACAACACTATGTAAATTATCAAGATCCAGCACCTGAAACACCGCCAATTCTGCAGCTACAGAATTTCGGACGTCATTTTGAAAATTCCTAAAACTACTATGCAAATACTTACTGTACAAATTTATTATGAAATCGAAACTGTAGAAACAGAATTTAGCTTTACTTCTGAAAGGAATGCTTTCAGGTATTTTAAATTAAGTCTTAGAAATGATCTTAAAGTAATTACCTAATAAGAGGTACTCATTTATTAGTTTTATCATAATATTATTTATATTAATACTTTACTTAAAATTACTTGTAAGAAATGTCCCCCTGTCCAAGGAATCTCTTTTATAATAAATGTAAATTTAGAAGCAAGCATCTTTTTTTTTCCATTCATCTGTGAGATTTAACTCGAAAATGACGCATTATAGATGCTACGATAAAAATGCAAAAATTTCTTTTCCTGAAACCTTCAAGAAAGTAAAACCTTCATGACCATTTTGAGTCTTGAAAGTTGGTCTTTGCCTGACTAATGGTCTCCATCCTAGTCAACTATAGGTATTTGTAAAATAGTAGGCACTCTTGTTTAAAATTACTTACGAAAACCGAAGAAAAGAATAATAAAACTGAAGAAAGAAATTCAGATCGAGTGTAAAAGAAACTTTCTAATCAAAGGTGGTCTAGACCAAGATTTTTTTGCCTTGCCAATATGACCTTCAGCAGCTTCCTAGTATAGCCCTACACTGACTGAGATTTCCCGGCTGGCCCGGTCCGGCTCGATTTGGTATAAACTTGAAGCGGTCCGAAAGAAATCCGGTAACTTCTTGATTGCTTCAAAAAATGCGAACGAGCCAAGAGTCCCAAACGTCTCGAGAGGCCCGTACGGCACAACAGGCCTGACAGGCATGAACGGCTCGACAAGCACGACAGGCCCAAGAGGCCCGATTGACCCAAGGTACTAGAACCGAAAAACCTCAGAAATTTCCATGCTGAGGCCCGGCCTGACTAAATCCGAGCTTTGGGGCGGACCGTGCAATGATCCGACTGAAATACCCGTCCCAACTTCTGTGCAGCACGAAAATCTTTCTCTTAGGTTTAGTATGAAAATAATGGTTGCCTGGGTCAGTAGGAAAATTACGTCTGTCCGAGTCAGTACGGAGAAGTTCTCGGCCTGGTGCAGTACAAGAATCCTCCTCTTCAATGTAGTATGAATATAATGCTTGTCTGAGTCAGTACGAAAATAGTACGAGAAAGATCTCGGTCCGGTGCAATACGAAAATTGGCCGCTTCGAATCAGTACAAAAATAACGGTCTAGAATGCCCGACCGATGCGATAAACTCTGACAAGCCTGAGAAGCCCAATAGATCCGAACTGAACGAAAACTGAAGTCCATCTAGATTCGAATCCGAGCTTCGGGACGGTTCGCGTAAAGGCCCGACTAAAAAACTCGGCCCGTTACTTGGTTACTGGTTACCTTCGTAACATTTTTGCAGGTCATTATTATTAATGTTTCCAGGTAAATTATGCACATTGAGAATTTGTATAATTTTCAAATACAGTAATTTAAAACTATTCTAATTACAAGATATTAGGTATATAAAAGCACTTAATGCAAAAGATGCTCAAAATGAGCTCCGTCAACCTCTCGATATTTTGTGACTCGGCGAATGGTATCGCCTTCCAGATTTTCAAGCATATTTTGGTTTCTTATGGTGGTAACTGCATGGTTGATCCGTTGAATCAGTTTGTCTTCGGTTGCAATCTCTTCTTGATAAACAAAGGTTTTTAGCGTTCCCCAGAAAAAAATCTAAGCAATTTAAATCTGGACTTCTTGAACCACAACCAATCTATCGCTTTGGAAATTCTTGATTCAGCCAGGCTCGTGTTTCAATCCCCCAATGAGCTGGAGCCCCATTCATTTGAAACAACATATTCATGTCTTCTGGCAGGTTCGATAAATTGTTGGTAAGAAAATTAACACAGTTATTTGCATTTAAACTATGTGGCAGAATCCTGGTCATATCAACATGTTACCAATCATTCTAGCTCATAAATTGACATTGAATCAAACTTGATGTCTACTTTGATGACGAGCATGTGAATTTTCATCGGTCCATTAAAGCATGCTATGAATACTAAACATTCTGTTTCGAGTTAATGTTGCTTCATCTGTCCACAAAATTTTGATTATCGTCTTGTTGACGAAGCAACCACTCGCAAAATCGCATCCTGTGCTGATAATTTTCCGGAAGCAAACCTTGAACTGTTGCAGTGTTGCCCTTGTTTTTGTATTCAGAGATTATTAAGGAGGTTTTTGTCAGTACGTTGTTGACATTTTCTAAGATGTAAAAATCATCTTTATCTTGTGTATTTTCCTTTCCCTCATTTGGATGCTCTATATCTTTCATTGGTAATTTTACGTGTTCCTCACACTGGCCTGGAATTTCATTGAATGTAACATCTACACAGAAGCTGTTTAATATTTATTTAATAACAATAACGCTATAATAATGTACAACTTTATGAACGAACATACATACGAGGGCGGTTCAATAAGTACCCGTGTTAGAAATGAAGACACAATTATTTTCAAAATTTTTTTTTTATTTTTCAACATAGTCTCCTTTTAGAAATATACACTTCTCCCAACGTTCCTGCCATTTTTTTAACCCCTCCAAAAAATAGGATTTGTCGAACTCTCCAAAATACGCCTCTATCTCGGCGATGACTTCCTCGTTTGAGCTAAATTTTTTTCCCGCGAGCCATTTCTTCATGCTAGGAAACAAGAAAAAGTCGCAGGGAGCCAGATCGGGTGAATACGGGGGGTGCGGCAGCAATTCATAACGCAATTCATGCAGTTTGGCGGCGACAACTCCGGATGAATGTGCTGGTGCGTTATCGTGGTGAAACAGCACCTTCTTTTTCGCCAAATGCGGCCGTGTCTCCTTCAATTTTTTGTCGAAGCTGTCTAATAACTCACTGTAGTATTGTCCAGTGATCGTTCTTCCTTTTTCTAAAAAATCCATGAGGATGACGCCGTTCGCATCCCAAAAAATCGTCGCCATGACCTTTCCGGCCGATGGAACCATCTTCGCCTTCTTTGGAGCAGATTCACCGGGAGAAATCCATTGTTTTGATTGTTGCTTAGTTTCTGGTGTGTAATGATGAATCCAGGTTTCATCAACGGTGACAACTCGACGCAAAAACTCCTTCGGATTTCGCTTAAATTGCTCCAAACACTGCTTCGAAGTTAACAGCCGCATCCGTTTGTTGTCCACCGTTAGCAATCGCGGCACCCATCGCGCCGACAATTTTTTCATCGCCAACTTATCATGTAAAATATTAATTGCCGTTCCGGTCGACACACCTACGGCCTCTGCTACTTCACGCACTTTCGTTCGTCGATCAGCGAGAATCATGTCGTGGACTTTTTGAATGATTTCCTCGGTAACCACGTCTGCCGGGCGTCCTGGTCGCTCCTCATCAAAAACGGATGTTCGCCCACGTTTAAATTCGTTGAACCAATATCTAACTGTGGTCATAGATGGCGAAGTGTCCCCATAAACAGCATCCAACTTTGCTTTTATCTCCTCGCATTTTTTCCCATCGAAAAACAGAAAGCGAATTACCGAACGATACTGCTCTTTTTCCATCTTAGCTAAAATCACGAAACACGTCTTACTCAAATGGCTGTCAAATCCAAACTAACCTATCAATCAGTCTGCAATTTGTTATACCGTCGTTTGATAGATGGCAGCACACGATGATAACACCAACTTCCCTCAGGAACGCCTTCTGTCGTCAAACACGGGTACTTACTGAACCGCCCTCGTAGAAAAGGAAATGACATTTATTTTTTTATCTAACAACATTATTTTGCGACTGTCTCTAGATTTAATGTATTTATTATATTCAACACCTCCTCCCTAAGATTAAAGGTAATTTTATTTAACACTGTTTTTCTAATGTTGCATTACTAGTTTATAGAGTTAAACGATTTGGCGGTCTAACACTTCTGCCAGATCTAGATGTGATATTAATTTGTTGATTTTCGATTGGAGGTTTAGTAAGTACATTGCCTCTATTATTGTCTTCAGCATCAACACTAGCATCGTTTTGGACTACCAACTGATTGGGTTCATTTGTATGTTTAAAGTAAGAGCATTCTGGGTACAATTCAGGATTTAATTTTTTGTTATTATTTAATTTAGTATATGATGGTTTTATATGCTTAGTATTCATACGAAGCATTTTAAGATCAGAATGTCGTTGTATCCAGTATAATCTAGGTTCATTAGCCTTCTTAATAATAGTAGCTTTTTGCCAGATCTTTTCGTTGTCTGTTTTGATTACCACTTTATCCCCTTTTTTGAAATTTGTGAAGGATGTTTTAGATGATTTGTCGTAGTTATTTTTATATGTAATCTGTTGCCTACGTAAAAAATCGTAAATATGAGTTTGGACTTTTCGCTCTAACTTAGTACTAATAACAGGCAATAAAGTTCTTAAACGTCTACTTTGTAATATTTGTGTTGGGGATGCGTTTAGGTTTACAATAGGCGTATTATTATACTCCATTATAGATTCCCTATAATCTGTTCTATCTTCCATGCTTTTGCGTAATATTTGTTTAGCTATGCTTACAGCTTTCTCAGCCATACCGTTACTGCGGTGATGATGTGGGGAACAAGTAAAAATGGAAATATCTTTCTCACGATAATATGTTTTACATTCATGTGAGACAAATGGTAGATTATCTGCGATAATTGTTTCAAGGTATCCGAATCTAGTAAAGATGTTTTGCATGACATCTATTACATTTTTAGAAGTTCTATTACTAAGTTTTTGAAATTCTATCCAATGAGAAAAATGGTCCAAGTAAGGATATCCTCCAAATTCTAAAATATCAACACCAACTTTATTGAATCGCAGTGAAGGTACACTGTGGGGCAACAATGATTCTTTACATTTAGAAGTCATATATTTCTCGCAGACATTACATGATTTAATAAAGGATATAATATGTTATCTTTGGACATATGAGGCCAATAAAAAAGTTGTCTGGCTTTTGAAATAGCCTTGTTGATACCAACGTGACCTTTGTGTATTAATTGTAACACAAATGTTTGGAGGATTTTGGGGACAATTATTTTGTTTCCGATAAAAACTATATCATTTTCAGTGTATATGTCGTCTCTAAATTTATAATATGCTTTACATTCAGCAGAAACTTTATTTTCTGTAGACCACTGGTTGAAATAATATTGGCTAATTTCATTTAAAGTTTTATCTTTTGCTATTTCATTTTTAAATTGGGTTTTTCTTTTTTCAGACATTGGTAAGTATCTAGATATGTAATGAACCATTTCTAACATTTCAGGATCATTAAGTGTGACCTTTAAATATAATCGAGATAACATGTCAGCAAAATGTAAATGTTTACCTGGGACATAATAAACGTTTAAATTATATTTTAAAAGTTTTAACCTTAATCTTTGCAAACGAACTGAACCAATTTTACTTATAGGTTTACTCATAATTGATGCGATTGGCTTATGGTCTGTTTAAATGTCTACATCAGCACCATATATAAATTCATGAAACTTTTGTGTACTATAATATATTGCCAACATTTCTTTCTCGGTTTGACTATAGTTCAATTCGCTGTCATTCATTGAACGTGATGAACATGCAACTAGTTTTTTAAGATTATTATCATATAGTTGGAATAAACAACATCCTATCCCGTTCTTCGAAGCATCGCATTGCAAAATTATTTTTTTATTTAGGTTATATGAAGTGAGAGCAGGGACACAAATAATTGTTTGAGTCGTTTGAATGCATTTTCATGTACTGCGTTTCATTGCCATTCGGTATCATTTTTTAACAGTTGGCATACATACATACATTCGGCCATATTAGGAACATACCTACGCACATAACTGAAAGAACCTATGACTCTATGTAACTCCTGTTTATTCTTTGGGTTTTCTAGTTTTATTAAAGACTCTACACGGTCTGGATCTACTTTCATGCCTTCGTTAGAAAATATTTGTCCCATAAATTTCACTTGTTTTAGTTTAAATTGAAATTTATCTTTATTAAACTTAGTGTTAGTTTCCCTAGCCCTTTGCATAACTAAATTAACCGTTTTATCATGTTCCAACTCATTAGAACCGGCTATAAACATATCATGGCAAATAATTAAATTTTTGATATCACCAAAAATTTCCTCCAATTTTTCTTCAAATAAATCTTGAGAATTCGATAGACCGTAAGGTAACACTAGATATCTATAAATACCAAAGGGTGTGGCGAAACAACATTTCCATGATGATTCCTCATCTAATTCTAAATGGTGAAATCCTTCCGATAAACCAAAGACGATAAAATATTTTTTTCCGTTTAGTCTAGAAGAAATTTCATCCAGAGTAGGTGATAATTTAGGTTTCCGGACATGTAAATTTAGAAATTGTACCATATCCGATCTGGATAACGCGTTACATCGTAGAAAACTTTCCATCATACGGTAATTCGTCGATATTACATTCTCTACTATGCTGTATAATAATCATGCTATAAATAAGACGTGCTCAATAAAATTGGTTCATTCCAAAGCGGTCCTGTACCGCTTGTCAAAAATAAACCCGCCAACCCCTTTCCCCTCTGACCCTATCGTTACGTAATTAATAAAAGAAGACACACCGAGCCGTAGAAAGTCACTCTACCGTACTGCTTCTTTGCCTATTTGATACTTAATGGAAACGGCTCTAGGAAAACCAAATTTAGCTCCGGGATTGCTGCTTCGTCAACAGCAGCCAACGTCTCAGAAGCCGGCAACGAGACGTATCTACGTGACGGACGGCCCAATATGCGACGAACAGGGCGTCTGGCTCCATTTTTACCAGAATCCCCGCTCCCTTGGAAGCCCCGGGCAGCGCTCTTACTCGGGCGAGGTAGCTAGGCAGGTGGTCCGTGGCGGGTTCGAGTTCCATAGGTTAGGTTCTCGAGGCGAAGCCCGCAGGGATAAGCATCAGTGGCGGACTACATGACGAAATGCCCGTATAATTGTAAGACAAATAAAAATTGGGATAAAGCAAAAAAGGAAATTTAAGCTTCTCGATTGCCAACTCATATGCCTATAGAAATTTTAAATTTGCGTCGGTATTTTCAATTTATCTACTTTTTTCGCGAAGCGTTTTAATTCCTCCCACCATTCTAGTTTACTACTTAAACTATCTACCTCATTTATATTTGATGGCCACCTATAACCTATTTTAATTAAGTTTCTATTTCCTATTTCTCTAGCTCTTCTTTCTAACCTACACGTAAATAGTACGTGTTCCGCGGTATCTTCTCCCTCTCCACATGTGCATCCTATTTCGTCCTCGTTTAATTTACCTATTTTAACTAAATAAGATCTAAAATTCCCATGTTCTGTTAGCAGCTGTACTACATCTTTATCTAATCTCCCAATTTTTCTCATTAATTCTATGTTTGGAATAAATTTTTGTGTTAATCTACCTGTAGTTGCCTTTTTCCATCTATCCTTCCAAAGTTCTTTTAAATTTTGTCTAATCCTACTTTTAACTAATGATCTAGGGGCAACATTAAATATTTCCCTAATTCCTACGTCTTCAGCTGCTTGCTTAGCTAACTCGTCTGCCCTTTCATTACCAATCACTCCTGCATGTGCTTTTATCCATCTAAATTGAAGTTGAACGCTATCTAACACTTCCCTATATATATTCCACGTTTCCGCCTGTAATTTAGTTGGTTGCCGCATTCCCTGTAACGCTAATAAAACTGATCTGCTATCGCTATTTAAAGTACATTCCCTAAATGCGAAATTATTCTCCCTAATGTACTTTAATGCCTCTCTAATAGCTAACAATTCGCATTGAAAGATTGAACACCACGATCCTAATTTAAATTTCCCGTTTTTAATTTTCCTATCCTCGTTATATATAACATATGCCGCGCCTGCTCTACCATCTTCTAATCTAGATCCGTCAGTGTAAATTTGTATTAAATCCTCCCTTTCCAATTTTCCAATAAAGAATTTAAATTTACCTATATCTGCCGGATGTCCTAATTCACCTATATTTACTCTATTTTCTATTTCCCTTCCTTCTAATCCCAATTTTTCTAGAATTCCCTCTGACCTATTCTTAAAGATTTGATTTTTCTCTACTTCTGTTTTTAAAAATAAATCTATCGGCGTAACCTGACTAAGCACTAACACTGCTTCAGTAGATACTGTATTGTATGCTGCCGCCGCTCTAACTGCCAAAATTCGTTGTGCGCTTAATAATTTTTGTTTTTGTTTAATTTTTAAATTCCCTGCCCATATTTCGGCAGCATATGATGTTCCTGGCTGTATTACCCCTTCGTATATCCTAGCTGCAGAATTACCCCTAAAACCCCACGTTAATGTAGTTGCAGCTCCTAATCTGTTTGCTAATAATTTTCCTTTTTGTGTAATATATTCAATATGGCTATTCCAAGATAACCTATCATCTATTAGAACACCTAAATATCTAATACTATCCTTGCAGTGAATTCTATCTTCGCCCATTCGAAAAGTTGATTTTTCCTGACCTAAACTTTTACCAAAAAATAAATCCTCGGTTTAAGTTTTTCATCTTTTGCCCATTCTAATAATTTACCTAATGCATCTGATCCTTTCTTTTTTAGCGCTTTAAACTGGGATGCCCTTACTATCACTAATGTATCGTCTGCAAACGATACTATTTCGCAACCTTCTGGTAAATCTACCCTAAATATACTTTCGTATAATAGCTTCCAGTAGATCGATCCGGAGCACGAGCCTTGTGGGCAGCCCCTTTCTAATCTCCTGGACACTGTATTTGATGAAAGTTCTACCTGAGCTATTCCATCTGTAAAAAAGCTTCTAATTAATTTTAATAAATTTTTTGGGCAATCCCTTCGCTCTAACTCTATTATAATCCTAGGCCACCAAGCATTGTCGAACGCTCCTGCAATATCTAACGCGATTACTGCGCAATAATCTCCCTGTATTTTCGCTTTTTTAATAATGCCTATTACTCTATGTATCGCATCGGTGGTGGTACGTCCTGATCTAATCCGTATTGCCTATCGTTAAACCCTCCTTGACTATTAACTAAATAAACTATTCTATCTGCAATTATCCTATCTAATGCTTTACCTATAAGTGGAAGCAAACTAATCGGCCTAAAACTGCTAGGGTTCGAAATGCCATCTTTGCCTGGTTTCGGGAAAAATTTTACATTTTGATGCTTCCATATTTTCGGAAAAATTCCCTGTTTTAAACATAAATTAAATAATGTAACAAAAATTTTACTGTTAATTTGGAAAGCTTTCTGTACCGCGTCAGCTGTTATACCATCCCACCCTGGAGCTCTTTTCGGATTCATTCTATTAATAGCCCGTTTGATTTCGGTATAAGAAAAATCGCGTTCTACAATTTCACCACCCTTTGCGTCTCTAGCTCCTTGCCTAATAAACTTTTGTAAATTGCTATCGCTATCTATGTTATCTGCTGGAAAAAATTTTACTAATAAATATTCAGCTGTTTCCCTCGCGTCGCGTGTATATTCCCCATTTTCTTTTTTAACGCTAGACATAATCGCGTTCCTATCCTTTTTTCCTCTTATAACTTTATAAGCTATTCCCCATGGATCCGTATCTGAATTTAGACTACAAAATTCTTTCCATTTCTCTGTTCTTGTTTTTTCTATTAAATCCCTATATTCTCTTTTTATTATCCTATATTCATCTTTCCTAACTTCTTTTATTTCCCCTCTAGCTTTTTGCATTTTTCGCCTAGATTTCCTAGCTTCTGCCGCTATTGTGTCTATTTGAGTTTCAATATCTAATGTTTTTTCGAATTTCCTAGCTAAAGTAAAAAATTCTTTTTCAAGAATTTCCCAGTTTGCCTTTTTGTTGCAAAAA